>VZTO01024415.1:0-29126 GCA_013400615.1 Syrrhaptes paradoxus | reverse complement strand
ATTCTGTGATTCTGTGATTCTGTGATACTTATGGAAAATCTATGATTATTTTTTTAATAATGAGAACAAACTATATATTATGAAAAAAATACTAAAACAATATATTTCTGTCTTAGATAATGCCTGCTCATTCTATAACTGTAAGTTATGCAGACCTTCCCTATCTTATTTCTTTCGGCAAAGGTGGGAAGGTGATGTATGGCCTCACACCCACGTGTGCTTTATGCTTAGTAGGGCTCCACAGTGTCCAGTGCTGATACAGAACATCAGATAAAAAAAAGCAGCAGATTTTCAAGTTGGTGTATGGTCATATAACTGTTCACTTTTTAATGAAAAGATTTGATTGATATCGCTATTACTGCCTCCAGCTCCACAGGGAAAATTGAGTATTGCCGGGAACAGTGACTGTTTTGTTTCTAAACTGTTATACTGTTCTGAAACACTGAGTTGCTGTGGATATTCCCGTTGTCCTAAAGAACAGCTTTGGTAGTATCTTTGACCTATTTTTTGTTGTTGTTTTTTTGTGATATACAGCTCTGTACATTCATTTCACACACATGTAGGCTCTTAGCAGACAGCGAGGAAATTCCACTTGGGGCAACAATAGTCCTTTCAATAAGCTTTTTCAAAGCATTAAAAAAGCAACATCAACAACAACAAACTACTACATCAGTACTTTACTGAGGCAGTGACATGAATTGTCACTGGAAAATAACCTGAGGTGGATATTTTAGGGTGGAATGGAGCTATGTCCCTATGTGTTTGAGATGGTATAGGTGAGGTTAATTCACCCACTGCTCTTTCAGACGATGCCAGAGAAGACTGGTTGCTTTGAAGGGCACCTAGTTCATAACAGGTTTTACTGATGTCAAGAGCCTTCCATTGATCTGACAGCTAAGCAACAATAAACAGATTACTTTTGGGTGCAGGAATCCAGTAAACTTCAAGAACAGGTAAAACTTGTTGGTCTTTTCCTGCAGTACATTCTGAACCATAACTTTTGTGAAGAGAATGAAGTTTGAGCACAGTCTTCAGGTTGTTATTTCCTTTGTACTTTTGGATATGCAAAGGTTTAGATATGCAATATTAAAGGGTAGTTTTGTTCCCAAGTGGCATTATATTTTTTTTTTTTCTTAAAGTGCCTACATGCTTTAGGAATAAAAATTCCGGTTTTTATATGCAACTCATGATGGCAACTAGGTTTCTTAGGGCCTCAAACATCTTGAAAAGTAGACTCCAGGATAAAGTTCTCCTATATGACAAGGTCTTTGGTGGTTCCTAAACCACTTACCTCCACTTACTCAATTATCCTTTATCTGGACTCTGTGTTTGGGTTCTGCAGGGTAGCACACATCTCAGCTTTGTAAAGACAGGACTAACTCCTCTATCAGTAATTACTGATGACCAGTTCATATATTTTCACAGAACTATAACTGAGTCTGGTCAATACAGCATAACTGCTGAGTCGTGGGGCTTTTAGCAGATATTCTTTAAATTTTACATCAACTAAGAAAGAAAAACAGGATTTTTCTTGTGAGCAAACTACCTCCAACTTCATTACTGCTGTTAGAATAGCAGATTACTGTAGCATTCTACCTTGAAGGCATAACAAGTAAATTATTCTAGTATTAAGCTCTTTCATACAATTATGGGATGTTCCTTCCTTAGCTATGATATCTGTTCTTTCCTTTAGCTTTGTTCAGCTTCTACTAAGTGACAGAGGCAGTACAAACTTTACCCATGTATTAACTGCTACTCACAGGCCCAGTTTTTTTCCCACTCCTTTTACCTAAGTAGGAAGTAGGTTTCTAAATATGTTTAAAAATATAAGCTCAATCTCTGTGGGCACTTCTTTAACCCATCACTTGTTTCCACCTAGGTTCCCAGGTGAGCTACCATCTTCAACTCACAGCTGTTGAAAAAAAAGAAGCAGAATAAAACTGATCTCTAAGTTACGATAATCACAAAAGAAGTTCCAAAATTTCAAACTAAGACTCCTACATTACCTTATTATCCTTTTCTCCATTCCTCCCTGATTTAATCTCTAAGAAAAAAAAAAGCAATGAAAAGAATGAAGGCCCATAAACCAAAAGTAATCAATACATCCAAGTCCTAGTTCTTTAACTAATGATAACCTCTAATGTTTTTCCCTGCTCAATGTGGTAATTAGCATTTATGTGGTAAATAATGAGAAAAACAAGTGCCACATTAAGCAAACATTTGCACTGAGGGCCCAAGATTTGAATCCGTCTGGAAGCCATCTATTGATTATAGCTGGTGAAAGCAGCTAACGAACAACTTTAGATTTCCTCCCTGAGACCTTTTTCACAATTGACTGTGTTGTTCATTCATCAGCTAGGCAAGATTCAAACTCCTTTAAGAGATTGGACTGCTTCTTGGTGTGGGGCTCACATATAAGCTCCTGATTAGTGAGTTGATTAAAGGAATTTCCAAAGCTGTCTCAGTCTGGCTGATGGTGACTATTACAGCTGTAATGTGAGAGTTATACTGAAAGGAGAGGACAAAAGGATAATGTCGGCATTGTGAAAAATCAAGGCTCAAGCAAAAGTACAGTAGACTCTGAAAACAGATATGGGGAAGCTCTTTTGTGTTGATGACCTTAAGATCCACTTCAGAAAAGTCTGTAAGTTAGTGTTTTGGGGTTTTTTTTGTTTTGTTTTGTTTTACTCAACATGTATTTTTCCTTTCAGGTAAGTGTCGTATGAAATTTCATGGAGGCAGAACTGTTGGCTTGTTTAGAACAACAACACAGAAGTACAGAAGTATTCAGAAACTGTGAAAAACTATCTGCTCTGCTGTGAAGCTAAGCTTTGTGCTAGGAAAAAAGAAAGGGATTTTCTTTATTCTGCTAGAAGGTCAAAACCTCTTGTTCTAGTGTCATTGGCCAAACCAAGTTAATGCTAATGTTAGTTGGAAAAAATGTTGCTCCATTTTGCTTCTTGTAGCTAGGCAGTGCCTCATGGAGTTTGAATGCCCAACTAGTGGATGAGATTGCCTTCAACTGGAAAATATTTCCTAGTCTTCAACTAAAGTTAGCTCAAAAAATTTGTCTATCACCATGAACCTAAACTGGTTTGTTATTCTTTCACTTTATACCAAGAAGCTTTTAAAATCCTGTAGAAATTATATGGTACTAAAGGGAAGCAAACACAGAAGCACCATTGAAATGCCATCGGCTGTCGGCAGCTGTCTTGGTTGCACTGGAGATGTCCCCATTTGCACTGTGTACAGAATAGGAAATACTGACTTACTGTGCTGGTTTTTTTTTAGCCAAGTCTTCAGAATTGGTAAGGATGGGGTGTCTTTGACCTCTCTGCGTAGCCATTTTTAGCATGGCAGGACTGTCCTGGTAAGAAAGCTACCTTGGTAGCAATCTGCTGTATCCTGTCCAGCTTCTCGGCATCCTTCTTCTTGAACTGGGAGGGTTCAAGTCACAGCACTCCAGTGCAGTATTACTCCCTGCCAAACAGGAGTAACAACTTCCCTTGGTCTGCTGGCCATGCTTCTCCTCATGTAGCAGGTTATGCCATTTCCCCAGTTCACAATGTAAGTGCGCTGTTGGTTCAAATGTCACTTGGTTTCCACTGGAACTCCCAGGCACTTTCAGCAGGTCACCTGCTCAGCTTATCAGTCCCAGCTGGCACTGATGACTCGGGTTATTTCACCCCCTGTGCAGAGATTTGCACTTCTTGAACACTGTGATCTCTGTTGGCCTGGTGCTTGAGTCCGTGTGTCAAGATGAGGGTGTCTCTGTGGTAGATCCTAATACAGCTTAGTCATGTCTCCACTTCTGAGGAAGGTCAAAGTATTCCCAGGAAACTTGATTTCACAAAATTTATAGCCTGTTTCTCTTGAATAATGTTAATATCTAAACCTGAAGTTATGTTTACACTTCTTCAGTTGTTTGAAATACTCCTGGATGGCAAAATCGCTAGTGTATGTCCACTGAGCAAATCCTCTATCTAGTGCAAGCATCATCAGCAGCAGTGTGGCTGTGAGAGCAGCATGCATGTGCACCAGCAAGAATCTTTATTAAAAGAAAAGAAACGTTTTTTCTGGACAGCAACAGGCTGATTTGGTGTGCATGGAAGAGCTGATCACCTGTAATGATACATGCATAGTGTATAATGTACATGATAACAAGGATAGATTCTCTATCCAAATATGCCTGTCTGTGGGACACTAATGAAAGTACATGATGGCAAAACTCCTGAGCCCCTGAAACTAGTTGTATTTAAGGAGTAGCATCTAAAAACTACAGGCCAATGAATGTGAAGGATTTTTAAACAGTCTAAATCATGTGCTGCTTTATTGCAGGAAAAAAAGTTATAGCTTCGGTTATGGAAAGCTTTTAACAGCTTGAAAATCCAATGTGTGGTGATGTTTTGGTGGTTTGTTTTTGGTTTTGGTCTTTTTACAACCTGAGGTTTTACCACATTGTTGTTTATATCAAACTACAAGCTTGGCTTTCACAGAACTGCCCCTCCTCCACCCCAAAACCCCTTAGAGTAGAAAGTTGTTTATGGGGATAAATGTCTCATATAAGGAGCCTTTAAAAAAGGATTCCAAACAGACTTTGCCCTATGAAATCTCTGTAGTGGATATGCAGGAAAAATTGCAGGTTTGAAAAAGTCATAGCAGGAAGAAGAAAACAGCAAGTGATGCAATACAGGGAAGGTCTGCTAAATTCAGCCTTGGGTGAAAGCCAGTGACAGTTAAGTCAGTTGGCATCAAGTGGGAATATGAATACGCAGGGCTTTTAAATGACGCTTTACACAGAAATGCTAGGGTACTCCCACAAACCAACACCTCAGACTTTATGGTACATTTCTGAGAAGTACGTTTAGGGAAATACGTGACTCCAGCAACTAGAACAATATTACTGAAGATGCTTCCCATCAAAGCTCTTCACCCTTTGCCATGGCTCTCTTTTCTCTTCAGAAATTGTCTTGCAATAACTATAGCCTGTAGACCTGTGAGCAACCATTGTATGAACACAACTGCTATTGTAATGAAGGAGGACCCAAACAGATGTATCTCACTTTGTTTTGGCAAGAAAATTGTCAAGCCACACTTGCAACATTCTTTGTTTTAAGACCCTCCCTTCCTTCCACCCTGTTCTGATTTTTCTGTGCCTGGGAATGTAATTTGGATTAAATGGAGGCAGGCAAAGTGTTAACGCTGACCTCAATGCTAAATTTACAAGAAATGGAATGGACTTTGATCTGGGAGCCATAGTACTGCTGGACTATTTCTGCTGTCAACTGTGTCAGTGAGATGTCACTTTCAGAGATTGTCCACTAAGCCAAAGTAAAAGTGATTTGTACTTTATAACGTGTTTGCAGTTTTCAGCAAGCCTGTTGTACAAAGAGATTCTTAAAAACCCAATAATTTGTTTATCTTGGAGGGGGCTGGGCAAAGAATAATATTTTGCTTAGTTTAGGAGGAAAGTTACTGTTATGGCCCAGAAAGAGAACAAATATTGGGAAGATCTTCACAGAAATCCTCCTTTGATTTCCCTTCTTGCTTTCCTCTTACCCTGAAAAAGCTGTTGTTAAATGGCATGAATATAGAAATTAAACTGTCCACCTCCAACCAAGATGCCTCTGCTTAAGGGACAGCAGCACAAGTCAGTGTAAACTATGGGCTATTTTCTGTCCTTTTTGTGAAAGCTGAAGGTCATGCTGGGGCTTCACTTGCAGCCAGAGCTAAACATCCTGGGGACTGCCCAGGGTGCAGGAAAGAAACCTTTCCAGTGATGCTGTTAGCAGGCAGGAGAGTGTTTTCTTGCCCAAACCATGAGTTCATGAGTATTTAACAACAATTTCATGTTAAACAAGAATTTTGTTAAAAGACTGCTCTGGCATGAGATGTCACACTGTTTTTTATTTTTTTTTTCCCTAGCTACACGTCTACAGAGAAAAAAATCCTAGCCAAGGCCATACAACTAGACTGCATGAGTGGAAACAGTGGCAGAGCAAAACACACATCTGCTGCAGGTGGTTGGTATAAACTCATGAGAGATCAGGAACCACTGGCCAAGGCTACACCTTATTTACCTTTGCTTTCTTTCCTGGCTGGGAATCAACTAACTGCTGTTTGCTGACTTTAATGGAGAACCTGAGTGCAGACGTGCACTTTCCAAGGGTTTTGCCAACTGCAGGTAGCACGACAGTTTGATCGGTGCTGCTAAACACATTTTTCCCAAGGAGAGAGTGCCCATAGGATGGGTGGAAAGCAGCTGTTTGCCTCTGTGCTGCTCAGAGCCCTCCCAGGCTGCCACGTTGTGCCCACCCCAAGTTTGTTCAAACAGTCCTTGCCAAAGCATCTGTCTCACAGGCCACATGTCTGTGGGTGTCCCTGCTGCATGGCATCCTGCCCTGCGCTGTTACGGTGGGTGCTGGAGGGGAGCCAGCCCAAGTGCAGCACCTGGCTTGCTGGGAGCATCGCTTTTGCTGTGGCAGTGGGGGAGAAAAAAGGTGTTAATTCATGACCATATGCATATGGGTAGAGCCTTGCAGGGCTGAGGGATGGGTCAGAGGAGGCTGCCATGAGCCAAGCTGCTGTCTGACCCTGTGTATGTGGTGACAGAGCAGACAACATGTGCCTGCCATTGTGTTGTTGAAGTTACACGGCAAAACTTGCATGTAAATGTTCCTCCAAAGCTGCTCCAGTGCTGTGCTGCAGTGGATCAGGATGGGGGCATGGGGATTTTTTTTTTTTCTCTCTGAGTCAGAACAGTAGGATTTGAAAGTACTTTTCAATTGAAAAATACACAAAATGGCAACAGTGGTGCCCCACTTTGAAATCTACATATAAACACCTTGTTAGATCAAATCTACATCTGCAGCCACTACAGTAGATGTGAAGAACATGAGGTTGCCTGTGAAATGCAGGTCCATGTCTTTCAGGCGTCCTAAATACCACTTATTTTATAAGTAAGCATAATGCAGGCTACAGAATTCATTGTGACCATTTACTATCCATGATTACCCCCCAAATAACTTAATTACATCCCTAAGCCCACATACTGGTGAATCTGTCTGCATTTCTTCATAACAGTAAAAAAACCCCCCAGTCCTTGATGGACAGGTAATCTGCACTGTGTATTCAGGAGGCCCAGCACTGGTCAGGCTACTGGCCTGCAGACGTGGCTGTACAAGGAGCAAGTGCCAGACCAGTGCTGGCTTCCCCCAGCTCAGTGTGCAAGAGTTCAGAAACTTGCAAAACAAAACCCCTTAGCAATGCCCAGCCCTTAAACCTTGTCAATATCCACTCCAGATTATCGTTCGCTCCACAAACAAGTTGGCAAGGGAGTTATGTGCAACCTTGTCATGGTTTGAAGCGAGGGTCTCCTGAGATAAGTCCTTGCTGGAGGTGCTGGAAGTGCCTTTGACCGAGCATCAAGATGGTCCTGCTTTCTGCCAAGCGAATTTCAGAGCTTCTGAAATTTCTCCTTTATTTTCCACACCCACTGCTTAGCCTTTCTCATTTTTTTCTCTATTTCCTCACTTTTAGTTAACAGCTTTTATTCTACAAGGTCTGTCTTAATCTTTTTTATTCTACAAGGTCTGTTCATCCTGCATGCCACATCCAAGGCTCTCCAGCCTTGCGAAGTTGTGTGGCATTTAAACTGATGCACAGGTTTTAATTGGGCTATGCCCCATGTCCAGTGTTTTGAGTTAAACTCAAGTATACTCTGGTATCCTGAAGTACAGGAACTCTGTTTTCCAGTCAGAGTTCAACACTGGTACTACAATATCACTGATTTATTTTGTTGTTATTCCAAGCCAGACATAGCTATTCTGTCTGGGGCCCATTATCTTATGACCTTCAAGGGCTTCAGAAAGTTTTTGAACTTTCTGAAAGATATTACTCTCTTAGGCAGCAGCTAAAAAAGCCCCTTTCTCTCTTCATATTTTTTCTGTGTTCACCTATTGGCTCAGGCATAGCTGTTTCAGTTCCTGTGGACACACAGTAAGACATTTCTGAGGGTCAAACAATGCCCTTAGATCTCTCTAGAACTGAGGGAGACCTGAGATCTCTTATTTAAGTTACAGGGGCTCGTGGATGTCTAGATACATTCAAAGCAGTAGTGCTGTCCTGAGCCCCAGAAAGCAAAAACAAGCTGGGGACTTTTGAGGCCAACACTTTTCAAGGTGTGAGTGATGGCAGCTCATCTCGTAGTCCTACAGCTGATTACAGCTTAGAAATTGCAAAACGCAGGCATAGGTAAGAGAGGGCCTTGCACAATTTCAGAGGGAATATGTGGTTCACATGGAAAAAAGAGCCTACTGATGAGCACTGTATTTGCAGCTGGTGTCCCTTTTCCCTTTCATGGTTGTGGTGCTCTCTGCTCTGTGACCATGGGCATGGCCATGCTCAGAAGGCACTGATGCCTTGGGGGGATTTGCTGTATTGTCTCTAAATTGTAGCTGCCAAGGACATGTAAGCCAAATGACTGCTTCCTCTTTTTATATTTGTGGATATTTAGGCTCATCTGAGAGATCACTAAGAATAATAGGATACAAATTAGGGAATAGGAGCTTAGGTTGAAAAATGGAAAAATTTGTAATAAATGTTAAGTTCCTAAAGTTCTTTACAGCACGCTGGACACTGCGCTGGAAGATACAGCTGAAGAAAGGATGCAAGCAAACTCTAATTTCTGATCCTGAGCTGACAATACCTCGACTGTGTATAATAAAATGTTTTTGTCTCTGAACATGTGAAATAAGATAAAATGGACTTACTTCCTCACCATATGCAAACCTATTAAAATATCCGAAGTATGACTGTAGAGAATGGCAAAACCCTTCTCTAAGTATACTATCTGCTATAAATCCCTTTTTGTCTTTGGTATATTTGAGCAAATCTCCCTGCTGAGTTTTCAGTGGGCAGATGCTGTGCAACATCTAAACCAATATGCTAGGTGTAGACTCACGTGTTTATATTAAGACTTGATTCTTCAAGCCTTGTCCTTGCACTGTGTTGTTGAGCTCAAACGTGCATTTTCTCCAGTCTGATTTCTGCTGCTATTTCCAGATCTTTGTCTCATATCAGATGCTGCCTTAAGGTCATGCTATCTTCCCCATGGGTCTAGAGTATGAGTCAGGAATGCAAACTGAGGTTTTAATCAGTAGCAATTAAAATAAAAGAATGGAAGAGCAGCTGCTGGAGTTGAAATTACTTAGGAAACATCAGACTCATCACTTTGCATAGCTTGTGTGTGATTCACACTGTGCCTGTGCTCATTAGGCTATATCATGAACCACCCCCCAAAAGGGCTGTTGGCCTTTTTGGTTCTAAACCCTAAAACCAGGAAAATGTAAACACTTCCAACAAGCTGGAGCCTAAGGGCTAAACATGGTAACAAGCAAACAGGCAGCCTGAGATACCCTCGGCTATAACGAGCTGCCTTTTGGCGACGTACTGCCAGGCTAAGCAGTAGCTGGTGAAAGGGCTGGTATTCTTGTATCGTGGCTCGTGATGGTGCCAGTTCATCTCACTCGCGGTTTTGTATGGTCCCAGAAGGGAGGATTGAACCTTTCCTAATATATAGTATGTTCCTACTCAAAAGACCCTCCCACCCCACAAAAAAAGTGCCAAGTAACCTAAACCCTGTGTCTGTGCACAACACAATGCAATATTTTACATAGCTGAATTCGATTTAGCAAGGGAGGGAGGAGAAAAAGCATTAATATTTAGGAGCAATGATGGCAGAAAAAAGGTAGGAGGATGAAATGGGGAAAGGAATGACTAATTCTCTGGCAATGAATTAAAGTCTGTACTCTGTGGTATCTACTACAACATCATCCATATTAATTAAGAGTTTCTACTAAAAATATTCAGTGAAAGGTGGTTGTATTGGGTTGTGGTTAAGACACTATCAAGATAGAAGGACCTGGAGTCCATTCCTGGTTCAGCCAAAGATGTTTTGGATGCTACCCTGTATGTTTAAAGTCAATGTCTTAAAACTGCTCTCTGTAAAAGAGCAAATGAGGGGGTTATATTTCCCAAGTCCAAGACTATGGCGAGGATGATCCTAATTACATTTGAGATCTCCAGTGGTGATACGGTCCATTGTAAAGTTTACTGGCAAAGTCCAATTAAAGAGGGGTGAAGACAGAGGATGCTAGGTGCTTTGATAGGTCAGCAATACTGGACAAAGACAGCTGTAACGGATTTTGTAAGTAAAAATAAATTACTTGCAGAAGACCTCTGATGCCAACAGGAGCATTGCACATCTTGCCTTCAGTAACAATCTTCTGTTGTAGAAAAGTCCAAGTCTCTGTACTTAGATTTAATTTAAAAGTGAATTTTCCCTTTTAAAGGAAGGGTTAAGGCTTGAAAATACATTTTCTGCATCCCAGCAAGTAGGTTCAGTAATAACAACAAAGACCAAAGACAGATTTTTTGTATTAGAGAGAACACTTTATTATTTCTCTAACATTCTTTGCTTCTTTTGGAGTCCTGCAGAAATGTTTTTGATTGCGTACATGTAGGAGATCAGTTGCAATAAGGTGTGTTGTTGTTCCTCATACCTGTTTATAGCTTTCAGTTGTTGCCAGGTCTGATATTCTTCCTCATGACTTCTGAACACTGCTTTGATTTTAAAGAGACTCTATCATAGAAACAACCCAAAAAGTTTGCACCCTGTTCTTAAGGACATCTTACTGGGAGTTAGACATACTAAGTAGGGCATTTGAAAATGCCCAGCATTGGGTTGGTTTTTTTTTTTAATAGCATGTGAGTTTCACAGAACTAAACCAAAACTTGAGTATTTATAAAAGCCCCCTTCCTGATCTTTACACTGCAGTTTCCAAACTAGTCTGTATTTAGGTTTACTATTTGTATATTAATTTTGCCTACCACTACTTTTTGATCAGTCCAAGTAGACTTGTCTAGGTTTCCTGGTGTTTATTCATTCATGGCATATGTAGTGTTACTTGGGTTAACAAGTCAGCAGAAAAAAGTTAGATTTTAATTGTCTATTTTCTATCATATTTTAAAAAAAATAAAAACAATTTAATCAACATGTGATGCTGTAAGTCCCCTTCCCCTGTGTTGTTTTTGGACCTGAAGTATTTTGAAAACGACCTCTTAAAAAAACAATAGTATTTTTAAAACCTCTTACTGGAATGCATTTGATTTGAGTTATTCAAATCAAATGCAGAGGACTAACAGACCTGTGAAAATGATCTGTGATGGGAAAGCAGGGTTGTTTGCTTAACTCCCCAGGACACGTTCTGTTCTGCATGCATGTGTAGGACTTTCTGGGAACCCTATGAGAACTATGTGCACCTACTAGCAGAATTTAGCTCCCCAATATCCAGAAATATGTTCGCACACCGTGCAATGTCACAATCTGCTGGTTCTAAGTTTCTGGTAGGGGCTAGACCTTTGGCCAGCAGTGTTGAAATGAAGAGAATTGATGATCTCTTCTGTGAGGACCCTACTCAAAGGATTATGCATCCCCTTCTGGAGAAGAAGAGCTGTAATAGCTCCTGTGCTAGCACTTCAGTGTGGGGGTACAGGATGGGCTCCACTTGTGCAGGAAGGCTTGAGGATACATATGTCAAAGTTTTGGTTGTCATAAATGTAGCCTAGCTCCAGACTAATGCCAGATCATGTCAGCTGCTAATCCGATCCGCAGAGTTTTATATATTTATATCTGAATTTCCTACTGGTGTGATGGACAATTTAACTACTAGTTTGTTGAGATAAATCTCATCTGATACCTTTAGTGAGGTTTTTTAGTGCTTCTTTTTCCTCTCTGATGATCATATCATGGGAACAGCCTTTAGGTGCTTAGGAATTTTTCTCCTCTTGCTACCTATTCCCACATATGCAGACATAGTCCTTCAGTTATCACATTGCACATAATTGCTGTAGGGAAGATGATGATTTCAAGTAAGAGAATATGAAGTAGAATCAGATGAATTCCTTAAGCAGTATGGAGCCTAACCTCTTGTGTGTATGTATCTATTATTTCAAAACTAAAGGCAACTCCACTCCCTTTACTATGTATAGATTATCAACAGAATCATTTTGAAAATGCAATTTTCATAAAATAATCACTGAATCACCAGTAAGTAACTCTTCTACCAACTAGCAAAGAATGATGGGTAAAGTTGAGCCCAAAGTGTCTGAAACATAGTGGTTCTAGTTAAAACCCTTTCTGGACACAGTTATAAGTTCCAATAGCCATGTGAGGGAGGATGAGAGAAGCAAGGGATTATAAGACCTCTGTAAAATCAGTTTTGTTGCTGTTGCTGATGAATTCTCAAAGGAAAGAGGCTTAAGAACCAGTGAACACATGAATACAAGCAATACAAACCAAATAATTTTAACTTCATTGGTGTTTTATAATGCAGGTAGTGAAACGGCTCTTGTGTATACTCACAGTCTGGAGATTCTTATTTAACATGTGTGAAGACACAAAAGGGTGAAAAACTACTATGTCCTGAGCAGTGCACTTGATGCTTGCCCACTGTAGAAAACTATCCGTATAAAACAGTCTGAAAATAATTTGCTGCCAGTCAGCATTTCAAACCTCTCTACAAAAAAGCCTGTTAGAGTAAAGGTAGTCATCTGAAGCTCTGACTAGTGGTCAACCTGGATGAAAATTCACATCAGACATCCTGAAGAATCCATCTTTGGTTATTCTTATATTTATATAAGCTTCTTAAATTGATAGTATATACAGTGACAACAAGGTGATTAGGATTAAAAACACAAAAGAGCTATCTTCTGCTCACTGAAGTCCTATAGAAAATCAGCCTCTTTTTTCTGAGATACTTCCTGGTTCATGATGGCAACACCAACCGCATGAAGATAGTCACGTCAATTGATGTATGATCTCATTTGTCTTCGGTGGTGTTATGTTCTGATTCAATCTTTTAGTGAGTTATAGGCTTTTGTGGTCCGGGTATTGATGAAATCCGCCTTCTTAAAGTCAGCCTTTGAAATAAAAGAAACAGAATAATGCATTATCTTCAGTGAAGATTCTGCAAGTGAAGGGTGGGTTCTGCTGCTTAATAGCTAGATCTGGAGCCATGGTAGGAGTCTAGGCAGAGTCCTCTGCAGTCAACAGAGACAGAACAGACATCTCCCAGGAGTGACTACGTTCAGTCTGAGATAGGTGAGATTAATCATTGGAGTTGCTCAATTCTGTCCACTGACTGCATGGAGAGCCTATTCTTCTAGCTCAGCTCTACAGCCTCCTAACTCTTAGGTGACTCCCATCAGCTGAGATTAACCCTATCTGAACAGAGTAGAGGGCAGTGCCAAAATGCCTCAGGATTTTATCAGTCTCATTTGATCAAGGGATTTCTGTTGCTTATAAGACTGACTTTTCTTGATGATCTTTAAGGTCCTTTCCAACCCAAACCATTCTATGATTCTATGATTCAAAAATGTCCAGGCACTAGGTGGCCTGCAGTTTTCAGTGCTATACCTGATATCTCTAGGTGACGCGATTTGCACAGGAACAGCAAGTAATCAGCATTTTTTAAAACTGAGATCCAACAAATGTGTCTTATAGGCATACGCCTATAAGTACCAGTGACTTCAGAAAATTCATGCCATCAGGGATATTGCTGTACAGTAAAGCCAGGAATGTAGTTCCAAAAAGCCAGAGACAACAAAATCCAGTTAGAGTTCATATGGGTCCAGCACCCTTACTCTTGAATGCAGATTTCTGGTTTGTGGAGCAGTATACTGCCAAGTGTAATGCAAGACTGTTAAACGATACTACGCTATGTAATTTTTTTGAGCAAATTTAAACAAAAAATCTACAAGAAGAAACAAGCTGACTAATAAACGCTAAGGGCTAGAGCTTGAAAAAATTGAATAGTTTTAGGTTATAGAGAATTTTAGGTGACAGAGGTTCTGAACAGCAAGACAACAAGAAATGAAAACAGTTTGAAATGCACGTTGAAGATAGGTAGGTTGAAGTCAACCCAGTTGTGTGTTGAAAAAGCAATCATAGAGCTTCAAAAGGAAAGAAACAAACTGGTTTGTTGGCTGATTCATACTGGTCATTTTTTGTTTGATTTTGACTGTGGCAGTAAAGGTTTGCCAATACCTTTCCCAGGCCCTACCTTTTTGTCTGAATATGGCAAACACCTGAACTTGCTGAGCATACAAACAACAAGGAGAATAAAACTGCTCTGGTTTTAAAGCAGGAAGCTGTCTCACCCTCCCTTTGTTTGTGCTGGCACCCTAGGCCCTTTGTGTAAGGCTGGTTCAGTCAGTGGTGGATGGGCAACTGCTGTGCATCACTTCTCACAGTTTGAGACTTCTGGCAGGTAGCAACAATGCTTTTTCATAAACTTTGCCAGTGGACGTAAAACCACAGAGGTAGAGAATATGAACGCAGATGAGCAAAAATTAAGGGCATGAATTATTTGTGCAGGATTATGTAGAAGCAATAGAAACATCAAATCCTATCATAGGTTGTTTCTTAACAGTGCAGAAGTGCTAAGGGCCCCAGAGGACAAATGAGAGGGTTCTAGGTCTGAAAGGAGAGGTTTTTCTAACCCATTCATATCTTACCTTTTTGTAAGCACTGTGGAGATCGGTATGCGACCACAAGGAGTAGAGGAGGACTGAAGCGGCCCTACTAGCTTTGCTGAACATATTACTGCAATTTTGTAAAAAGAGTGATAAAACATGTTTAAATTCTCACTTCATAATCACAGTGCATGTGCAGACTTCAGCAAATGTAACCTCATAGCGTTTTTTCTGTCTCTCTTTCTCTCTCTTTCCTCCTAGATGATGCTTTATTGCTCTTTAGGTATTTTGGTACATTTCATGCTGTCCTGACTACTGAAACAAATATAACATACCTCCCTGCTTCACTCATTCTTTAAAATTAGACAGAAATGAACTACTCTGTAGCCTTCATCTTAGAGCAGCTATCATACTGTTCATATTCAGTGAGGGAAAATACACCTCAACGTAACAAGAATTCAAAATGCTCTTTCCAGCAGGTAAAATCTCTAGTTAGTTAGATAGGATTTAAACTATTCAGAGCCTCATGAGGCTTCCTTTACTGAGATGACTTTCCTCTTTCATTTTGTAAAAAGAGAGGAAGGCAAATAGAATAATTATTCATATTCACAAAGCATTAATTGTTCTCTTTTGATTAAACATTGGTTGTATGTGATTACTTATTAAACAATGATTAAATGAAATTCAACATGTATTATCTAAAATGCCCCTTTATGAATAATTTTTAAGTACAGTTCTATCAGCTCTATAAAATGTATCTCTGCAGTTTTCTGCTAAAGATTATCAGGGACATGTTACAAAGAACAGGAAATACAGAAACTTTTCAGGGACACATAAGATCTGATGGTCAGCCACTGAATATATTAGAATATAAATAATATTGTGCCGTCATCTTCAAAGGAACTATTTAAAATGCTGGGACATGGCAAATTTAACTGTTGATGGAACAGAAGTTATGAGATTTTTCCATATTTCCCAATATGTGTAATTCTATTCACATCACAGTCACTTGTTTAAGCTGTCCTGTACCCTAAGATGCAGTTTTTTTCCCTCGCAGGTGGCAGAGGTTGCAGTTTCTTTTTTCCCCAGGGAAAGGGAGAGGAGGGAAGGCTTCTTAACCACCTTACCTGTCATTCATGCTGATGGTAATAATCTTCGGTAGGCCATCAGCACTCAGGAGAAGCCTTGCATTGTGAGAACTGCTCTGTGTCAAGTTGTACAAGGTGTAGCAGATGGATGCTGTAGTTTCACAGACAATATCAGACTCCGGGACAGAATCAGGAAGTACTGAGACCAAATCAGGCAAAACTTCTCTAGCTGCAAGTTGGAAGAGAGACAAGCAACTCCATTATTAACAGGTGCAGACTTATCTAGGGGTCCTACAAGATCTTACTCCTCCCATTATCACCTACCACGGTGCTGTGTGCTCCCGCAACAGAGCCATGGCTTCATACCTGCATTACATCCACACAATTTCAGTTAAGCTGCATCTGCCCTAAATCGGACAGTTTGTATTTTGCTTCTAATGAGCAATACCTGAATACCTCCTGTACTGTAGTGAGGTCACTATGTGTATACTAGCAGCAGGCTGCCACTTCCCGAGGAACCCTGTGTGTCCTGTAGGTAATCATGGGTGTAGTGATACACAACGGAGTGAGAAAGGGTGAGTACCACACAGTTGTTAGTGCTGCACTTATCAGTGGCTGGCTATAGGGGGATGCACACACTCAACCTTCTGAGCCAGTGTGCAAGCTATTTATTTAAGATGAACATCATATTCTGAAGTCCATCCCTGCTCAAGAAACACTCATCACTTTGACCACACTGGGTGTGACCCTACCAGCCAACCAAAGAGCAAACAGCAGCTCTGGACATAAGGGAATGGAGCATCTCCCTTATGAGGAAAGGCTGAGGGAGCTGGGTCTCTTTAGCTTGGAAAAGAGGAGANAGGTGTTCCTGCTCCGGCAGGGGGATTGGGCTAGATGATCTTTTGAGGTCCCTTCCAATCCCTAACATTCTGTGATTCTGTGATTCTGTAACAGCAACTGAGTCCTACTGTATACTGTGAGATCTGTGTCGTGTGGACCACAGCTGATGGAGAAAATTACAGCAGTCAGCAAGAGCTCGTAGCCAGCAGCTCGTACTGCAAGGAGTAGCACTGGGCAGTAATTTAGGGCATTTTGGAAAGGAAGGATACAGTGTGAGGCCATATTGGCTATTCTCCCCTCCCTACCCAGTGCTTCACTTGGACAGAGTGCTTTGCTGTCCCTGAGTTCTGTTCATTCCTCCAGAGGTGTGTGTGACAAGGTTAACGTATATTGATAGTAAATTAGATGCAATTTAGAAAAGGACCATTAAAACTGAATGAACCACCTTCTATGATAAGTGTTAATCAAACCAATTATGTCTGGCATGATATTCCATTTTTTTCTTATATTGCTAAATCAAGGAAGACAATTTTCAGAACATACATTTAGCAGTATCTTCAAAATGTCAGTTCAGAACAGTGTTATTTTTTTCAAGTAAAATAGGAGATTTTCCGCTGCTTTTCAATACTTTTAGAGATGTTTTATATTGAATTTTCTCAATTTGATATTAAGGGTTCATTTTGCTTGATAAATACAAACATTTTTATTTAGGAAAGAGCATGCCCTTCCACATGTTTTCCTTTGGCCAAAATCGTTTGTAGAATTTGACCTGAATTCACATATGTTTTCAGTCAATCAAAAAAGAACACCTTTTCATGGAGAAAAGTTCACTGGAAATTCCCCCAGTTCTCTCTACAATCAGTAAAGCAAGACTCTGAACATGCAAGAGGAAGCACCTTGCTCCAAAGGTTCGTGCTATTTTGTCTTTCCCACATTCTGTCATAAATCATTTTTCCTGATGAAATACCAACTTCTCCTCAGCTTAATTCCTGCTCTTTCTGGGGGATTCACCACTTGTAATTTTTAACACCATATGGATTATCCGATTGAAATCGGCCCATATTGTAATATTTTCATTAATAGGGAATGTTCTCTAAGGATTAAACAGTGCCCAAGAGACTCTTCTGCAGAATTCTGGAGGTTAATCTGCCCCATGAACAGCTGTATGCTTGAAATTTCCCCTTCCACCTTTGGTGGGAACACAGAAAAGGACAACAAATGATGTGAATTAATTTCATCCTATACATTAAATTGAAATGAGAATACTCAGAATAGAAATGACTTCTGATGTGAAAACAATGATAACATTTTAGAAATAAAGTCCTCTAAAAGGAGTGAACTATTTTCTCTATAGCATCTTCTGGCTTCCATTCTCAAAAAGTTTATTCAAGAAAACTGTGTGAGCTGCAAGCTTCCAAAGAAGAAAACATGATCTTTGCTAGAGGAATTAGAGATGTTCTATGATTTCTCACTAAGGATTACGTAGCTGTGGCAGCACAGAACCCAGCACTCACCTTCCTTTACCCTATTTAAGCGGAAGAAAAACTCCCTTTCCAAATCTGGGTAGATTTTACTTCCATTATGTATTTTTTGAAATTCATGATGAGGAATACACAATTTAGAGAAAACTTGAGGTTAGATTAGGCAAAACTCTTTATTTTCAACCCTGTAAACTGCCTGCAAGTACCTGACCTGGAAATCTACGGAATCCACATATCAGGTTTTTTTTTTGTGTATTTTTTAAAGAAGGAAAGTTCAGGCTAAAGGGAGCAGAGAAAGAAAGCCCAAGAGACAATGTCAGTCTTTGCTTACCTATATCACTTTGCAGAGAGGTGTTGCGAGATAAGTTCCTGAGCAGTGAGACTGCTGTCTTCTTTACTGTCGGGTGGCTTACGTGCAGCATATTTCGAATACTTGGAAGGCCATTCGCCTTCTGAACAACAGTCCGCGCCACTGCAAACGGCATCTGTTATAAGGCATGTGGCAATAGCGTGTCATTACCATGAATGTATAGCCTCATAAAAAAGCACACCAGGTTCTCTACATCAATTTAAGCACATTTAAAATAGGTTAAATCCAGAGCTACATATAAGTTGCAACAAAAAGAAGTTTCGAGCCTTCTTTCTCCCCACGTGCTCTCTGTCCAGTTGCTCAGACAGAGGTCATTAGTTTCTTCACCACAAAAGTAATCTGTGGTTGTGTCAGAGCCTTTGTCTCCCCACAGTACTGATTATCTCCCACAAAACCACTTTTTTTGGTGCTTTTAACATCTACTCATCCCTCATTGTGCAATGAATTACCAAATTCCACATGTGGAGATGTGCACAGAGTGAGAAGGAGCAGTCCCTGTATTTGTCAAGCAGAAAATAGCTGCGCTGCTGGTTATGACTTTCCCTTTGATGTTCTTTGATTTCCTTGATCATGTCTGTGAGCCAGTGACTCCTCAGTCACTGTTTGAGCTCAGTGCGGTACACGTTGCGCTGCAGTCCTGAACTCTATGCATTCACATTAAGAACTAAATGACAAGAAAAAGAAAAAATCTGACTTACTGGTCCAGTGCCAGCTGTGAGGTTCTGAAGAGCTCCCAGAGATGCTTCCTGGGTATAGTTTCTTGTACTCTTTGCTATTAAGGAGAGATATATCCTAATCAGTGTGGAATGCCAGAGCGATTCAACACCTCTGGGATTGCTCTTTTCCTCAGGTAGTGGGGTGTCCTGCTGCTTCTAAACATGTAAACAGATCAAGCCTTTAGAAACAGTGACCTTATATGACTTAATGCATCACAAGCTAAACTAGTCATTTTGCAACTCTCTATGACCAGATCATTTGCAGATTGTCAAGCTGTGAACTCAAATGACGACGTGTCAAATTTCAATATTAATTTATACTGGCCACTCCATCCAAAAAGAGGAGATAGGTATGGGGGAAGCTGCTTCTCATATCTCAGTAACTGACACTAGGGGCCAAGACCAAGGAGAAACAGAAATGGCCAGATAGAGTTGTACTGTGGATGGAATGGGAGAAGGCAGAATACACTCCAGCAAAACCAATAGATGGGGAAGAGTCATCAAGCCTTTTCTTTCACTTTCACCCTCTCTTTATACCTGTTTTCTCTCCAACAATTCCCAGTTGCAAGAATATTTGTGATTTGTATCACATGGCATCAAAAGAAGAGGTCCTGAAATAGCCCAAAAGCCAGTAAGTCATGGAAGTGGCAAGTCACCTTCTGCTGGTTTCACTGGTGAAACCATCACAACGCCCACTCATTGGTAGGGCTCTTGCACAATTGCTGTACATGGTACAGATACCACTTAGATCCATCAGAGGGGATGAAACTGAGTGGCAGTATTCCTCAACTAATGAAACAGTGAATTGCTATGTCGTTTCCACCATCATCAGCTGAACAAGAGTGTTAGGAAAGGCTATCAATAAATTTGTATTTTTTTGGCAAGTAAGTGTCACACTACCAGACACATCAATAACAGATTGTTAAATAGATTACAGCTTTATTCTCCAGAAGTTGCTACAACTGAGTAACAAAATGAGATGTAACTAAACATGTGCTTTACCTCTTTTACTTTTCTGCTCCGTGTTCCAAAACAGCCCGGTGTTTTATCATTGCTAGAAGTATTTCTTCTTTGTATATATATGCTCTGGGCATAGCTCTCAGGGAGCTCTATCTCTAGCTGGTAAGAAAGATTGTGAAGAATGCACACACAGTTCTCTGTGGCCTAAAATAACAAAAGAATAGAAATCTTGAAAGCTTTGGCATGCGTTGAAGGGACGTGTATAGACATGGGAAGAACTTTCATTTTTGGATCTTCAGCAACTAACTGCAGAGCTTCTAATGGTTTACAGAAGAGCCAGTCTTCATGCCAGTGATCCATAAGAGTGCATTTACACTGATAAATTAAACATGCCCTGGGATGTTCCAGAGCACTGAGGCCAACTGGCACACAGGGCTTGTATTCAGAGTGGGGTGCATGCCTGTTGGAAATGGTCCTGGGACATTATAATTCCTGAATTGTGCCTGGGAATTGTTTGGGCGAGTGCTATTTGGCACAGATCAGATGTGTGCCAAGGAATGTTTAAGGGCTTAAGAGTAAAGATGATCACGTACACACCTCACCGCAGCATCAGTGAAAGGAAAGCTTTGTATCTTTCCTAAGGAAGAAGCACTTTTCCGGGGTAGCAGGATTTTTAAAATTAGATTAGATGTGCCTTTCTGGGCATGGCTAAGGTCAGGTCTACAGTTTCTGAGTGATGAGCCTAGTGGCAAATAGCTTTATTACCAATTCCTCCTATTTTGAAAGTAAAAAAGGAATGAGAAGTTTGAAGACAAAATGCATCAGGGAGCTCTTGGCACAAGTGTAGTGTGCTGGATTCTCCCTGAAGCTAATGGCCCTGAATACAGGGAGATGGAGAAGCTCAAGTAACTAATCCTAGAATAGGGCTATAAACATGCAATAATTGCTGCTACACAGCACAAGTTATAGCAGGCATGCCAGAAGTGCCTCACAGGCTGTGGCTAACCTTCTCGTAAGTGATGGCTGGTCTTCTCAGCCATCTTCACCCAGCTAAAAGAAAAGCATCTAGACTAAGCAATGTTCAGGAAAAAACTTAGGAAAATGAATCCCATTCTAAATGATACAAGCTCATTAATTACACTGCCTCCCCAAGGGATTTGGGTTCTTAATTTCCTAAGGGCTGCATAGCACTAAATATGCATGAAAGTAACCAGAATAATTTTTTAAGCTTCTAGCTAGCTAGCTTCCTGAGACAACTAAAAAGGTAATGTCTGACTCTTCAGGTCTTTCAGTAGCTCTGAAAGGTGAGACTTTATGTCACTTTTTAAAAAAAGACATAAGTTTCTGGCTCTCTCTGGTGATTCTGCAAATGTTCTCTCAATGCTAAGGTATGTTATATTTTACATTGCAGGATAAAAATACTTCAAAAAGCTTCTTCCTGGACTTTCATCTTTGGTGGCTGCTCTAAAAGCCCTGGAAATAAGTAAGTTTGGCAGTTAAATCACAACTGTTTCTGAACGCTGGTTTCTAAACAAACAAACAAAAAGTCGTCTTAGCAATTTCCCCTAGGAGAAGAGCTTTTATCTTAAAGAATACCTTGTCATTAGGCTCATGGTCTGCAATAGTTCCTTGAATATAGTACACCAGGGAATCAATCAAGCCGTCGCATTCTCTCATCTTTTTCCTTCCTTCTGGGCCGGCAGAGCTCATGTTTCTGTGCAGGAAGAAATATACTGGTGAGAAGAGATTTAGTCAAAGATATTTCCTTGTGCCCCTCTGGCAAACTTTTCCAGCTAAATCTTAAAGATACTGAAGTTAAGGTTGACTGTTTCCTTTCTGCAGAGCTGTAAGACGATCTGAGCCTCAGGCAAGTAAAACTTTCACTTCAGCACACTCCCAGAGAAAAACAAATACTTCAGAAAAAACAAACTGTTGTGTTTGGATTGATAAAGTAAGACCTGACTCAAATCTTCATCTCAAAGTTGAATTAACTGTAAACAGTCAAAAAAACCTGGACCTTTTTTCCATTATTCCATTTTTTTAATTATATTTTTAATATTTAGGACAGTAGCTATATTAAAATAAAAAGGATACCCGTAAATATTTCCATGCACACAAAAGTCCTTTAGCATTTACCTACACCAAACCAGTTCTTGATCCAAGATGGCCCATCAACAGACACATTCTGAGAGTTTTAGTAACATTTGTACATTAACACATAAAGATAACCAATGTCAGCTGTGGGACAAAATTCATATGGCAATTGATGTGCTGGCAGAAATGCTCCAAGAGGTGCTAGTGGGCAGGAGAGGACACGAATGCAGCTGAGCTGGTAGATCGGAGCAGCATCCCAGCCCTGCCGTGGGGTGAGAGGCTGAGGGGATGAACCGTGATGCCACTGCCATCGCTGCCAGACCAGCAGCGTGAGAAAAGGAAGAGGAAAAAATACTGCGTACCCAGCCAATTCCCAGCTTCCCAGAGAAGGCGCTGGCATCTAAGGAGAAATGAGCTGAAGCTGCTAGAAACCGGTCAGTCAGAGAGGGAAATGCCAGATGCCTTCTGCTCTTCTACCACACCGGCTCAGACACTGTCCTGCATACTTTCTGCTTCCTCCAGACCCAAAGGAAGCCACCACTTGCCTGGCTTTTAAGTAACATTTTTTATGCTTTGTGGTAACCAAAGTACAGCTTAGAAATAAATTATGAAAGTGATTTAAAAACTCTTGAAAAAACCAAACACATACTTATTGCTTGAAGTCTGGCTCTAAATAAGCTACGGATTTCCAGGGAAGTGACAACACTTACAGTTTTGGGGTATAATTATTTTTACAACTGAACAAACTCTGAACTATGGAATGCTGGAACTATAAACCTAGGTCTCATTGTCTTGGACTCCTGCAGCTCTGCTGGCCAAAAGACTGCATGTAGTATCACATTCCAGCTTCTTTGTTTGAAATAACATTAAATACAATGCAGTGGTAGCATCCATCACAAACAGAGGGGCATGGTCCTTTAGATAGTTTCAGGGTGTTTATTTTGCATGCTTACTTTACCCACTGGAAATTACAAGGGTTTAAAATTTTATTCATGACAAAGCCAGTAAGGTACAGCTTTAAACTTTCTTGTGGCTTGTAATTGTAGAATGCTCATAGCTTTTTAAAAGCTGCCAACGCAGTTCTTTTTTTTCCCCCTGGAAAGTACATATTTGGATTAAATAATGCATTGTAATTATACTGTTACTTTAGGTCATGCTGTTAACAATATCCCTATTTATGAGTTCATTTATTCATGTATGGAATGATATATCACAGAATTAACATTCAAATTGCTCATTATGGTCTACCATAGGCAGCACTTGGGAATTTAATTTTACCTATATATGTCACATTTGAGGCATGTCATCCTTTCATATGTTTAAGGTTATGCTGACAGAAATGTACATGCTACAGCTCTTCTAGCACATAGCAAAAATAGTTTCTGAGGCACATGGACTAAAAATACTATTAAAAGATAAGTGTGGAATTTCCCTTGCCAAAAACACTTCAGCTGATCCAGCATTTCATTTTGTCACAGTAGGCTATTCTAAAAATCCCTGAACTTTTGACAACTACGATTATGCTCAATAACTGCAAGAAGCCATCACCTGTCCTTGCTGTCTAGCAGGAATATAATAGAATCATCACAGAATGATTCAGGCTGGAAGGGATCTTCAAGATCATCAAGTTCCAACCCCCCTGCCATGGGCAGGGACACCTCCCACTAGACCAGGTTGCTCAGAGTCTCATCCAGCCTGTGTCTGTGTGTGTGTCTGGACACGTGTGGTTGCTCCATTCTCCACGTTTCTCTGTTTCCTTATTGCCACAGTGTGCTGCAACTTGCCCAATTACAGTTGTAACCACTTCACTCTGAATAGGGTCAGAGTTGATTTGAAGGCAGAGAAGAGCATTTCAGATGAAATATTAGCTGACAGTTTGTTTGCTAATTGAAGCTTGAGAAATTACTGGGAAAAAAATTATTAGATTAGGAAGAAACAAATGTTTCTGAGAATTGTCACAGAAACATCAATTAAAAAAAAAAAAGTGACATTTTGCTTAGAAAATTGTAAAACTGACTTCATATTGCCCTCTGTGTGATTCCAAAGATTTGAGGTTCCTGACAACTGGAACACCTCCCTCTGAGCTCAGGAGTTGGACTCTCCTGCACTTGAGCTTCTGGAGGCCTTGAAATACTTAGTGCTTGGGCAATTGCTACAGTTGGGCTGCCCCAGTATTGTGGCTTTGTGGCAACTCCCATGGTGAGACTTCAGGGCGACCCAGAAGTCTTAAAATCTGCTGTGCAAGTTTGCTTTATTGGCATTTAATCAGAAGTACACTGAGATAAATACATCTGTGATAAAAAGGATCAGCTGAAGTCAAGATCAAGAGTCTTCTCATAGAAAAACTCTTCTGCTGTGCAGTTCCTGATATCTCTGCCCTGCACTGGAATTGAACAGTTGGGAGAATGCAGCATGGCAAGAATGCAGCCTTAGGGAGATTGCTGCTTGTAGGGATGCTTCTCCTTTGAAAGACTTAGAACTTATGTTTTGGGATCATCTAACTATTAAAAATCTCTGGCTTCTGGCATGGTTAAATATGCTAATCCTGGTGACACACCCAAACTATACCACATGCTAATGTGGATGCATTCTATATATCTATGTCCCTCATTTATCTCATCCTGCATTTGCTGCTTTTGTTCTCTTTTGCACACACTATAACTATATCTGTAACTGAAATAGCTGTTTACCTGTGTTCCTGTCGCATCTGTGAAGGATCATTTAATTCCCTGTTGGCAAATATTGCTTTGATCCAGACATGTGAGGTAGATACAAAGAAATGTAACACAGTAAAGTCAAGGTGTTCCTGCTCCGGCAGGGGGATTGGACTAGATGATCTTTCGAGGTCCCTTCCAATCCCTAACATTCTGTGATTCTGTGAAGTGTGATTTTGAAAGAAACAGGCTAATGATGTATGTTCGGTTAGATTGCAAATGGCACCAAATGAAAGGGATACTCCCTTTAAGCCAGCACTGAGTCCAGCTCTGGACAACTATGTTGGAAAAGGGTTTTGCGCTGCTGTGAATGATCCACACAACTGATAAGAAGAGGGCTTTTGCTCCTGGGTCTCATTCTGCTAGAACTGGCGATTTGAATTTAACTCAATGATGTGATAATCATTTCCTGAAGTAGTTTGGGAAATTGTATTCCCTTGGTGCCTTACACAACAAAAGGGAGAGAAAGGTATTGGGGGATCTACTTATTAACTACAGGCGCCAGGTTGCAAGCTGCTTGCTGGAAATAACAAAATTCCTTTCAGAAATTGGGGCAGCAGATAAACTGGAGACAAGAGAAGATAAGAATGGATGGAAATAAACTTTGAGGAATGGCAATGCTATGCAAGAGGCCTTGGTTCAAAGACTTGTTATCATCAGTCATTTGTTTTATGTTCTCTTTTAGAAGCTTCCATTATGAAATTGAGCTGTGATTACGCTTTTCTACACACGGCGAAAGCTTTGGCTTCATTTCACTCCAGAGCAAATGGAAGTAAATGTTTATGCAGCCTCCTGGTCTGAAGTGCAATGATACTACTTCTTCCAACTACAGCTTTACACCATCCTTGTGGGTCACTGTGTAATTCACTAAGAGTTTAAAAGGGAGCTGGGAGAGACAAAGGGTGAAAAATAATCAAGAAAAAGGAAGCATTACTTTTATTTTACTGTCTGGGGAACCAGCAACAGAGAAGTTAGCTGACTTTTCTGGAGATATGTGTCTAGAAAGTTTTGAAGAATTAGGATACATAGGGCTACAGGACACTCCAGTTACAGAGCAATTAAAAAGGAGGACTCTGTAATGAAATATGGCAGTTGCGATCGCTAGCTCCAACACTTAAACGAGATGTTTTGCAGGAGGAAATGTGACCACTGAATATAAATTTTGTAAAGTTCAGCATTACTGAACTTTTGAGAACAGGCATTTCATGGGAAAAATGGGGCAAGATCATTATCAGCTTGCTTTCAATGTATAATACAGACAGCCTTCTACTAAGCCTTCCTTTTAATCAGAGGAATTATATGTATTTATGTATATTTATGTATATAAATATGTATATAATTTATATATAATATATATGAGTATTAAAAATTATGTATATAAATAATATTCAAAATCATATATTCTGCATGCTGTTGGCATCTTACCCTTTCAGACTCAGAGAAGGAGTATGGAGGAGGAGGCTAAGTATCTTGAAGATTTCTACCCATTTGTATTAGAACTGGAGACAGAACTATTATGTGTACGACTTTCAGGCCAAGAAAAAGTGACTTTACTTTTAAAATCCAACAAGACTTGTCCGCAAAAGTCTGTAATACTCCTCTAGATACTTTAATATACGAATTTTACTTGCTCAGCTTGTTATCAGGCAACCAGTGAAGTCTTCTGATTTGGCTTATTCTGCCTGTTTAGAGCACAGTGCTTATAATTGTATTTCAGGACTGAACAATACCATTATTTATTCTAACTACTAATGCGGGATTGTGTGGTGTACACAGCTTCTTTTTAGTATATTAAGTTTTGTGACCCAGGATTTCTGTAACACTGTGTGAGAAGCAAAGCTTTAAGATAAATTACAGACCTAGAGAACGGGATTAACAAATCCTTCTAACTTCAGACTTCCTTATCAGTGCTGTGTACACTGACACAGGCAGATGAAATTTAGGGCTCCACAATACTTCTGGCAATAACTGGTTAGCAGAATGGGGAGTGTTCTAGTCATTCACGCATTCCAGCGTTAACATCTGCAATATTAACTGCTAGATGTGTATTCACTTCTCCTCCTGAAATTCTGTCAAAGAGGCTGAAGAGAGCTTCAATTTACTATCCGGTAACCACGTGGCACAGTGCGTACACCCATGTCAGATGACAGTGTTAGATTTGGACTGTGTGCATCCCTGTCAGTCAATAAGTATATGTAAATTCTTGAAAATAAGTTTTTTGGCATTCTCCTGTAGCCAAGTACAGTACTATGCGTAACGTATTGCACATCAAAGTACTATCTTTACCCTGTAATAGAAGCTGCAGGCTATAGACTTTATCAACATGTTAGTATTACAAAAGGGAAGACTAATTACAGATTTATATTCTGCCAAATTTATATACTCTCTAAACATCTTCACTAGTAACATCACTCCCTCTGTGCACAAGTTTTTATTTTGTGGTGTGCTCTTCTTTTAGTTTTCAGCAATTCTTTGTGCAGACATTTTTTTTTTTAAATTAATAAACAAGGAAGGAGTACTTCTAGTGACCTAATTTGGGAAGTGCATTAATTTCCAATAAAGAGAAGCAAATTAATTCATCTTACAAATATTGGCTATTTGGTGTTTACAACTATATCTCTACCAATTAAAAAAAAGGAAACACAAGCCTTCTTAGGCATTGTGGGTTTCTAGAGAATGCACATTCCAAACTGCAGTCAGATTGCAAGTCCTCTCTATCAAGTGACCAGAAAAATGAATGAATTTGTAGGAGCTGCTGAACAACAACAACAACAACAACAAAGTTTCATACAAATTAGATGGAAGATAGTCCTTAGACCAGTCCAAACAGGACAAGATGTTAAAAATGTGCTCTACACTGCATCCAGGGAGAATGGCCTTACATGGAGCCTCTGTCAAAAAGCACCAGGGGAGACTCGAGGTTGACCCCTAGGGTTTTGGAGCCNCCAGAAGATAAAGATTTCAGAATGTCAGCAAAGGAGGAGGTGACGTGTGCTGTATAATGAACTGTCAGGTAACGAAAAGCAATATGCCCTCTTCACTAATAGGTCCTTACTAAATATCTAAGGTAAAAAGCTGCTGTGTGGAGTCCTACACAAAGAGCTGTGGAAGGTGTTGAAGAAGACGACGAATCAAATCAGTTCAATCAAATCAGTTCATACAGGTGAAAGTCATCCAGCTGCCTTCAGACATGGCTAAACAAGAAAACTCTATCTCTATACTGACTCATGAATGGTGACAAAGCCTTGTGTGGGTGGTTACAGCAATAGAAGTAGAGCAACTGGCAGTGCAGAGGTAAATCCATCTGGGCTGCCCTGTTGTGGCAAGACATTGCTGCCCAGACAGAACAGCTAATTGTAAAGCTATGTCACAGAGATGCTCATATACCCAAAAGCTGGGCTGCTGGAGAATATTAAAACAAACAGCAGGTGGATCAGACTGCTAAGACTAAAGTATATGAGGTCGATCTGGACTGGTAATACAAGGGTGAGAAATTTTTAGCTCTCTGGGCCCATGACACTTCAGGCCATCAAAAAAACTGATGCAACATATAGATGGACTTATGATCAAGAGGTAGATTTAACCATGGACAGTATTGCACAGGTTAACCATGAATGTGAAACTACGGCTGCAGTTAAGCAAGCCAAGTGGTTAAAACCTCTCTGGTATGGAGCATGTTAGTTAAAATATAAATATGGGGACCTTGATTACACCCCACTCCCACAAACCTGCTACAGCAAGCACTACACGTTCACAATGGTGGAAACAACCATTGGATGGTTGGAAACATATGCCATGCCCCATGCCACTGCCCAAAACACTATTCTGAGCCTTGAAAAGCAAGTCTTGTGGTGGCATGGCACCCCAAAAATAATTGAGTCAGACAAAGGACTCATTTCTGAAATAATCTCATAGATACTCAGGCCAAAGAAAATGGCACTGAGTGGGTGTACCACATACCCTACCATGCACCAGCTTCTGAAGAAATCAAACAATACAATGTACTACTAAAGCCTACACTAAAAGCAATGAATGGTAGAACTTTCAAAAACTGATATACACATTTAGCATAAACCACCTGGTTAGTCAACATTAGGAGATCTGCCAATGGAGCTGGCCCTGCCCAATCAGAATTTTTACATACTGTAGAAGGTGATAAAGTCCCTATAGTGCATATCAAGACTATGCCGAGAAGACAGTCTGGGTTATTCCTGCCTCAAGTCAAGGTAAACCCATTCATGGGATTGCTTTTGCTCGAGGACCGGGGTGCGCTTAGTGCGTGATGTAGAAGGATGGAGAATTACAATGTGTACCTCAGGGGGATTTGA
>VZTO01024414.1:15333-40376 GCA_013400615.1 Syrrhaptes paradoxus | reverse complement strand
AGTCATAGGGAGAAGGGGAATTCCTAGGGAATTAAATATTGTTATTGATTTCATGTGGGATGACCTCAGATACCATGTTCAGGAGTGGTAATCTGCACCTATGTGGGAATACGGAGTTAAACAGAATCTTTGGCTTTTGGAAAATGAAAAAATATCAATCGTTTCTTCCCTCAAAAACTGATGAATTAAAACAAACAAAAAATGAAACTATTTATCTTCCAGAGCAGCTGGCTAATACCTTTAATTTCTTAGGCAATAATAGTAGAAGGTTGACTGGGATAAGTTTTAGGTCTGGCAAACATTAAAAAGATATTTCAAATTTTAACAAGATAGCTGTCAGGTTTAGTAGTTACCGTATTTGGTTATAACAGTTATTTTGGTTAAAACAAAAGATACGGTTATTTTAATTTAAAATTGGATTTGAACAGGACGAGGTCTGATGAAGATAGGCCAAATTGCAAATCTGACTGATAGATATTATTGTGTTAGAGATCAAAACTAGCAACAGAATTCCACAGCCATTACCATCCTATTTTTATATCACTAGTTCTAGGTGAATCTTTATTGGGGAAAGAAGCATAAAATTTCAGAGTATAATGGGATGACTCTGATAAAAGACAGGAAAAATTAGATATGCTTTGACTTCCAAAAATGACAGGAGAAAATGAATCTTTAATTCTTCTAAAAAAAGAGCACTTATTTGAAGAAAGATAGAAAGAGAACCCTGTGGGTTGCTTTTTCACAAGGGTGAAATCTTCATTAATTAGATGTATGAATTCTTGCAGAGGTCACCAGTCAGTGAAAATAAATGTCTCTAGCAGAGGATGTGAAATGTGATGGTTTTAAGAATCCATGTCTCACCTAAATGGTAGATCCTATTCTGAGACTGAAGAAAAAGATAGGGGTAAATTGGGCAGAACATGTAAAGATATGGACTCAGCTTATCCTCGTCAGCTTAAGAGCACATGAAAAAGTCTTGTTAGATAAAGGATCCACCTTCCACAGAAAACATCACCAGCAGGCAGGTCTTTTAACATCTCTGTGCTAATGTCTCTCCACCTGCAAAATTATTATAGTAACTTTTACCTACCTCATAGTGGAAGCTGGAAGAGCTTAATTAACGTGTGTAGTTATTTAAAGGTCTTGGGTTGAAAGCTACAGTAGAGGCCTAAAATATTTGTTGCTATTATTATTTCTATGCCTACATGATTTGCTCACATGCCAGCATAGAAATCTACCAGACGCAAAGCAGTATTGGACAATTCAAATGAGAAGCTCAATGGCGTAAACAACAGTTCTAATTGGCAGGCTGCTTGGGAAGATCCATCTATCTTAAGGCTTTATTGCAAGTCTTTGGCCATACAGAGTACAAATCAACTTTGATTTATGATTCTATTAGCTCCAAAGCCAGTAAGGAACAGAGAGCTAGAGTCTGGAATGGAGCCGGGAATTCATTCTAGCAGCATGCAATCTCATTTGGGCAGAAGTCACAACCTCCACCTTGGACTGAAAGCTCAGAATGAGGCAGAAGAAAATACATTTTTAATATGCTGGATAATAGGGCAAATGCTATTACTTGGAACTACTAGCAAAGATACCTGTTGACAGCTGGCATAAAAGGCAACGGCACCTGCTAGACACATTGCAGGGGGAGAAGCAAAATCTGATCCTTGTTGAAGTCAAGGGAAGTTTTGCTATTGACTTCAAACACAACAGAATTTCTCTTACGATGATTAATATGTGTATCTACAAGATTATGTGTAGTTTATGAAACTTCTATACACAGGCAGGTGTCCATACTGTCAAATAATGGTGACGCTGGGATACCAAAGGAATATAATTAGCATAGTAAAAAAATAGCTCACACCTTGCATTAAAAATTGATTGATTCCAGAGTTTGATATCATCCCACACAAAAGTAATAAACCAGACCATTCAGTGGCATTGGTAGTTGGTGAAAAGCACTTTTCAATGCTTAGATGGTTTGTAACTTCTAGTGGCAGGACATTGTCCAGAAATCTGGGGGATAGAAAGAATTCCTGCACATTCAGTTTATGCAGTAAATAAACTGCCTGACTCCCCTTTAAATTTATGCAAATCCATGGGCTTTAATGGAGATCAGAAATAATTTATCCAAAGCAAGGTCTGAGGAGAAACAGCTCTGTTGTTTGCTTGTGTATTTTGCCCAGTGTCTCCTTCTTCCTCTGTATTTTAGTATTATCAGTCTCCTGCAAATGTCTACGTTTTTTTCTTGAAATTATATTAAAAAAATTGAAGCTTCTAATAACCTGCCAATAAAACCTCTGCAGCTGAGTCTGCTAAAACACCCCAGTTTATTCTCTAAAGGGAACAAATTTGCATTCAGGTTTTTGAGTATTCTGAGAGAATGTTTCTGTTGAAGTAATTTTTTCCAGTAAATCCTAGAGTGCTTCTTCAACAAGCTGGCCTGACAGATGAACTTTCACAAGCTGAAAACATTTAGACTGGTTGTGTGCTTCCAGTGTATGTATCACTAGCTGAATGCACAGACATATGTGAGGCTTTATGCAAAGCCTGGACAAGAGACTAACACCTTGTTTCAAATTGTGCACAGTCAGCCCTTAACTTGCAGCAACAGACAGCCAATCCAACACACATACAATGGGCCAGAGACAAGAAAACCAACGAGAAAGCAGTTTTGAACTCTTCCTACTTATAGCCTTGCAGAATACTGTATGTTTGCTTTGGTGTGGTGTACCTTGCACTCTGGCAAAATGTAATTGTCTGCCCTTAAGAATACAAGCCTGCAAGCTTCAGGTAGAAGAGTTATGCAACTCGCTTCCCGCAGAAGGGCCAGCAGCAAGGATTCCCCCTCCTGGTGCTTCAGGACTCAGTTAAAACTATCAGTACCTTCTGTGCATTACTATGGCCTTTAGGTTATTTCTGGTTGAAGATGGAGAGATGCTGCAGAAACTACAGTATCTGCTCTACTTTTACTAAAATCCTGGTTTTGGAGGGACTCACAGTGACAAGGCAATACCATAGGACTTACAAGGTACTTCAATTTTGGTGACTAAAGCAGAAAAAAAGCTTGTGTTCACATTAGTTGAGACTGAAAATTTCTTCCAGAATGACTGGTGATCCCATAACCACAAGAAAGGCACTAGACTAGATAATCTGTGTTACTGTGATTCCTCAGGAAAGGCAGCAGCTGTTGTCCCATCCCAGTGAATGTATGGCAGATTAATTTACTGTCCAGTTTCTGAGAAAAAGCTGTGGGTAATCTACTGTTGCTTAGGAAAACATACTATGGTGTTTTGCAGTCCATAAAAAGGGACGGAAAAACCCAGTGTCTTCTGTTTTCCTCCCCTAATGTAATCGGTGGTGGACAGTCAGGTTTTAAAAGGTGGCCGTGTTTTAAAAAAAAGTGTAACTATAATAAAGTGTCACTTCGCAACATGCATTACATTGCATGCACAGGTAACACAGGTTCCACCTGCTCTTATCTGATGCAATCACATCACATGTCATAATGTCTTCTAAGTTTCAATAAGTACACTGTTTAATTTTTTCCTGCTTTATAGTATTTTCTTCCTAAATCTAGCTCTAGATCCTGTAATACTCTTAACATATCTGCAAATCTACTACAGTAGCTACTTTATTTAAATAACAAGACTCCCCCTTTACTGAGGAATTAAGCAACCTTTGTTGGCAGCAGTCTGGTAGGGTGCTTAATTCTCAAAAGGTTGTGCAAAACCCGGGCTAAACTATTGAAAGAATGTTTCAAAAAAACTAGAACTGAAGGTTTACTCTGTTGTAGAGCAAATAAACTTGCATTAGCTCTTCAAAGCAGACCTCATTGTTCAATGGCTCTGAGGTAGCTGTTGCCTTCTCAGCAGAAATGCTTGTGATTCAGTTTGAACTAGTCCTCTGACTTTTTTGACCACATAAAATTATATCAGCAGCAAACTCCTTGCTCTAGATGACCAAGAAAGCATTCTACAATATTTTAAATAAGTCTATCCTTCCATCAGAAAACTATCAGTATTGCTTACACTGTATTTTTATGGCAGATATTGGGACTTACACTGAACTGCAGCTTACTAAGTAAAAAATCTTTGGTAAACAGGGCTTTTAGAAGGGAGAAAACAGCCATCCCATCTCAGCCATCTTTTAGGAAGCTATCAAAAAAAAACCTGTTGATTTTCCTATGCTATGATAATTCTTGGGATTAGAGCTCCCAGCATCTACTGCTAATCTTCTGAGATATTTCTTTGAATTGACATACTGTGGCATTCACTCTTGGTACCAGTGACAATGCAATTTTACAAAAAAACACATCTTCAAGACATTTGGTCAGGAGACTCAAAGGATGTGCACAGTTTATTTCACAGCATGCAAGATATCTGTCCTGTAGGGTAATTTGACACGGGCTGTTCTATCTATATTCAGAATCTTTTAACGTTGCAACAATGAGGTGTCAGATCAACAAGAAAAAAGGCAATATGGTCTCTGTAAAGGTAGTACAGGTAAAAACATACATAGGATTCTGTGGCCTATGGAATAGAAGTGAAGGTAGATCCACAGGCAGTCAAAGATGAACAAGGACACTTACTAAGCCAAAAGACTGGCATAGAAGCTAAAGGACACAGTTGGCTAAGAAGCAATGTAGAGAAGAATGCTGCAAAAACCATCTGCACCAGTCTAAGAGAAAAAGAAAACAAAAGGGATAGAGTGATGGGGCAAGAAGGTAAAATTCAGAATCTCTCAGGGAAATTACTGGAAGCCTCATGTCTGAAGGTAAAAAGACATTTCTGCAAAAAATGTTAGAAAGTGACATGGGGAGATTATCACTATTTAGCTTAAGTGATCTGCCTAGTGTTTTCCATTTCTGTATCCTACACATGGATGCTGTCACTTCTCTCAGCCTGAGAAATTCTTTGATTATTAATTAATCTCCGTGCCTCTCATGAAAGAATCTGGGGAGTGATCAGTATAACCCAGTGTGAGCAAGAGGCACAAGATCGGTCTTTAGGTCTCAGGAGTTGTTATTGCTCAGCTCTGTGTGAGATTGCTCAATCTCATTCCCACTCAGTCAGTGGAAAAGCCTGTGAACTGATAGTGTAACAACAAATGTATGCAAAGGTGGAAGTAGCCCACTGACAGGAGCAGTAGCAGGTAAGGCTATGGTTTTCTAGTCAGAGTTTAAAAACAGTTGGAGGTGGGCATTGCTTGAGGGAGCATGCTGAGGTACTGGAACAAATGCATGATGTCTCTATTCTCAACAAAATAAAAGCCAATTTTGTACTAATGCTGTTTAGAGCTGAAGAACCATTAGCTTACAGCCACAAGACTTTCTAGGGTAAGTATGAATAAATTTTGCTGCTACCATTTTAGAGTTAGGAAAGCAAAGGAAAATGGAAACAATTGTTTGCAAGAAGATTCCCAGGAAGTCAGTGTCAGTGTCAAGCTTTAGGTCTCTTTGTCGTCTCAGAAGCAGAGTTTGTCACCTGGTGTGCAACAAGCCAATACACACACAGAGCCAAGATATTGTTTATTGTATGACTGCACAAAGATGGGTTCTAGGTGGTAATTCCAAAAAGCTAGCACACGCGGTTTCAGTCACACTGTGTATTTATACAGTTCAAAATGTTAGTGCCACATCCTTCTAACTATAATTGGTTAGTTTTTATCTCTTCTTAACTGCAGTTGGTTAGTTTGTTTCTTGCTTCCATTTAAAAACAGNACACAGAGAGCACGTATTTGTTATGTAAGGTTCTAACTTAATTTGCAACATCATGACTTTTTGCTCGGCTCTGTGTAAAGGCAAGTATCTCTTTGCACAGAGATGTTAGCAGCCCAATCTCATTCCCACTCAGCTGGTGGACAAAGTCCAATTCATGTCAATTCATATTTAATTTCATAACTTGGCTTAGGTCACAACTAGACACTAAGTAAATAAATTATCTTTCTTTTTGTATCGTTCAATTCTGTACTGAAAAGCTGACTCAAACTTCATGTTTAAAAATGTGGGTAAACAACTGCGTGTATGTATCAGATTAGTATACATGCAAAAAGGTCCCAGGTTTTTAATTTTCCAAGAATTTGAGTAAATTCCTTATTTGTTGACAAGCTGACTGGTGTTTCATTACCAAGAGAATACATATAGATAATACTTATAGATAACCTGTATCATTAAGTAATGGTATGTATACTACCAAGACATATAATTTTGAAAGTACAGTGATTTGGAATATTTACACCATGCCTAGTTTTCCATGAATTTAGTTTAAATGAAAACCCTTAAACCTTAGTTCTCTTTCCCAATCCCTTCAAAAAAATGAAAGCCTCTCTTTGAAGAGCTGGTAGTGTCAGATATTAGGGAGTTAAGGCGGGCGTCCTTGGTTTAAAGTTGTTAATGTCTATCTCATCTGCTCTCTCCTATCATCTCCAATTTGTCAACAGTGTGTAGTAATATGTTTGATTCATTATAATAGAAAAAAGGATGGTGAAAGCAAGTAAATATGTCAGTTAAACCCCATAAGTATTAAGTCACCTCCATTTGTTTGTCTGGTAAAAACTGGCCTCTCGTTGAGTGAACTGAGGCCAGCTTGATTCACCACCAAAATGTGAATCTGGAACTGACATTGAATTTGCAGATGTGCATAAGAGAAATCCCTTGAGTTTTGAAATAATTGACTTTAAGGAGAGGCAGGAAGAATGTAAACATCATTGTTAAGCAGACTGAAGTTAATCAGTTACTGTCATTACTAGGATAATCAGTCTCAGTTTGACATCATGTTGATTTTCTGATTATTTTGTCTAAATAAAGATTGAATTATTTTTTAAAATTCATTTAGATTACACAAATCCAGGACATTGCTGAACAATCTTCTTGCTTATAAACAACAAAAGGAAGTGATATCATACAAGAGATTAACAGCTGAGGAGTGAAGTTTTTTGTGTGTGCAAAAATTTTAATTTTAGAGTTTTTAGGGGAGAATGAGGTATAAACACTTAAAGAAAAACAGCATGAGTTGGAGTGGAGAGTGCTGAAAATATCAAGCATATATTGAAAACACCAAGCATATAATTATATGCTGTGCTTGTAGAAAGGGCTCTCTAATTGAAAGTTTGGGCTTTTGGAAGCAATCATAAAAACAATGCTGTAGTGGAAAAAAAAAGACAATGCTGTCTCTCTTTCTTGCCTCTCTGTTTATGTAGGCTGTCATCCAAAGCTGTCAAAGAATCAAGCCCTTTTAGCAGAGCTTTTCCAGGTGTTTTCTGTCTAGTGCAAGTTTACATACAGGCTGATTCAGAAGTGCAATGACTACAATTGAATTACCAATGTTCGAATTCATTTATGCTTCCGTTCTCTGGTATTCAGTTGAGCCACAGAGCATCTTTTGGGTCATTTAGATCCACATCAGCCCTTCTAATGGGAGTGATGTACTTTACATGTCAACACAGACTAACTTATTTGGCTCATATGTTCTCCCTTGGAATGTAAGACTTAAAATAGATGCCATTTTAATACTTGGCTTTCATTTAAAGACCCATCTGCTGATGCCTCATGGAAACACTTCTAAACACTCCATTTAGAGATAATTTTGCTCATATGTTAAAGATTTCTGCTATTCTTCTTTCTCCAGCTCAAATCAGCAGGAAAAAAGGATTTTTTCTGATTAGCATTTCAGACTTTTTTTTTAATTAGTGGCTCTAGAGTGCTGTAACTTCCAGAGCAATCAATGATGCCGTCACAAACAGAAAATTGCAACCTGGTTTTTAAAAGCAGTGAACAATTTTAACGTTAAATTTTAACATTATTTTTTAACATTAACTCTAGTATTATACCTGACACAAATGATGATGACATGCCTAAATTTTGAAAAGTGTTTAATCCTCAATTTGAGACACTTCAAGGCAACCTTCTTAGAAATGGGTGGTCAGCATTTGGTAAAGGTTAACTTTGCTGTGCTGTCTCCAGTTGGGCACTTGGAAAGACAAATATCCCAAATCACTCTCTCCTTTGGATGTATATTCCAGTCATCTGATATGTGTGGAATTTGAAGCAGCTAAATATGTGCCCACAAACTGCGAATGACTGACTGCAAGAACAAAAATGGAAATCAGTTTTATAAGTTATGACTGACTTGTGAAATGAAAAAGTTACAATTTAAGATCTGAAACCAACCTAAATAAAAGATTGTTAAGCAACTCTGTAAACATAATTCTGTGTTCAACAAACGCAATCAGTTTTATTGTCACTGTTACCAAGATTGTGGCAAATGGTCATGAATTATGCAGATTAGACAACAGAAAAATACTGACTTGAGTTAAAAAAATAGTGAAAGCTATGATGGGTAGAGGGATATCTCTGCTTTTGCCAGAACGATGCCTAAAAAATTGTAGAAGGAAAGAACCATTTGCTGCAAAAGAGAAAGAAAAAGGTCAAATCTCAAGTAAATAGGGTACAGTTAGAGTGTCTGGGCCTTTTGCTTTTCTAACAATTCCTCTAAAAACTTTTTTGCTTTTCTAACAAGTCTTCTAAGAATTCTTCCATTATTCACAGTGCTGCCTGTCATATTGGGAAATGCATTATTTGAGCCCTGAGGTATGTTATAAAGGACTTCGAATGTTTTACCCATGGAGTCGGAAAAACAAAACTGGTGATGCTTAAAAAAATAACACACAAAACAAAGAAACATCAGCTATGGGTGCCTTTGCATTTATTAGTCATCAGGTGACAACAGCTGTTGTGTGAGCAAAGTTGGTGCAGGGGTCAGCCTAACTATAATTGGTTAGTTTTTATCTCTTCTCCCTTGACTGGCTAATGAAAAAGAAAAAGAAAAAAAAATCCCTGTCTGCAGGGATTCCATGGAAACCCAAAGCAAATCATTAATAACCATATGTTTATAAGATCAGCTCTTCACCAGTCAAACTGTGCCAGAAGCAGGATATACAGTGGTCAGTTTTTACAAGGTCAAGTCTGGACTGTTTTATAGAACAGCATTAAGCAAAGAACTTCGCTGTTGAGTCATTGTGGAAGAAGTGATGCTAAGTGGAAGGAAGAGCTTGACTTCAGATTTCATATCTAAAGCCATCAAATGTCAGGATTTTTCAATGTGAGAAATGTAAAGTAGAGGTCGTGTAAGTGTGACTCAATTCCAGGATTCAAGCACATTCTTAGTGTAGGAGTGTAAGGATGGGAAAATGTTCATTACAAAATGTTATTTCATTCAGATTTCAAAGTTTGCCTCTCTTCGTGGACAGGTTTTGATTTCTTTTTTTGACCACCTGCTGGATAAGGAATTGGCTGGATGGTTGCACTCAGACAGTTGTGGTCAACGGCTCAGTGTCCAAATGGAGACCGGTGATGAGTGGCGTTCCTCAGGGATCAGTACTGGGACCGGTGCTATTTAACATCTTTGTTGGAGACATGGACAGTGGGATCGAGTGCACCCTCAGCACGTTTGCTGACGACACCAAGCTGTGTGGTACAGTCGACATGCTAGAGGGAAGGGATGCCATCCAGATGGACCTGGACAAGCTTGAGAGGTGGGCCAATGCCAACCTCATGTAATTCAACAAGGCCAAGTGCAAGGTCCTGCATGTGGATTGGGGCAATCCCAAACACAGATACATGCTGGGAGAATGGATTGAGAGCAGCCCTGAGGAGAAGGACGTGGGGGTGTTGGTTGGTTGATGAGAAGCTGAACATCAGCCAGCAATGTGCACTTGCAGCCCAGAAGGCCAACTGGATCCTGGTTTGCATCAAAAGAAGTGTGACCAGAACGTCGAGGAAGGTAATTCTACCCCTCTACTCTGCTCTCATGAGACGCCACCTGGAGTACTGCATCCAGCTCTGGAGTCCTTCAGCACAGGAAAGACCTGTTAGAGCAAGTCCAGAGGAGGGCCATGAAGATGGTCAGAGGGCTGGAGCACCTCCCATATGAGGACAGGCTGAGAGAGTTGGGGTTGTTCAGCCTGGAGAAGAGAAGGCTCCAGGGTGACCTTACAGTGTCCTTCCAGTACCTAAAGGGGGCCTACAGGGAGATGGGGAGGGACATTTTACAAGGGCATGCAGTGACAAGACAAGGAGTAATGGATTTAAACTAGAAGAGGGTAGATTTAGACTAGATATTAGGAAGAAATATTTTACTGTGAGGGTGCTGAGACACTGGAACAGGTTGCCCAGGGAAGCTGTTGATGCCCTCATCATCCTCTAAAAGTCACAAAGTACAAGTAAACACCTTGGAACAGCCTCTCTTGAGATATTGGTTCTTATTTTCATAGGTTCTTATTTTCATTCAACTTCAAGCATCACTTGTCTCCTAATAAATTTGTTTGTCTTTCATGTTCTACCAGTCAAGTGTCCCCATCAAAGGAAAAACTTCTAGAAGTAAGACATCTATGAACTTTAGGTCCTCCCATGCTTAGCTCACTGATGGTTTTCAGGCTTGCAGTTTCAGTCAAAAGTGTGCATGTTACAGATAAGCCTCATTTTATTCCCTGACAGGCAAATTACTTTTTTAAAATAACCTGAAACTTTTATCCACAACGCCCATGCAAATACATTTATCTAATCCTATCTTACAAAAATAAAATGTAATTATTCCTTATTTTTTGCTGAGAGAGAAAGCATCTTATGTTTACTACCATGTTTTTGAACTGGCAGATACCACAAACTAACCAAAGCACTCTGTTCATTCATTTGCTAACTCATCTGCCAGCCATTTATCTATATGCAAGTTCCCTGACACCTGCATGGAATTATGCCTAACTTTACTCGGTTTTGTATTAAGAGATAATATTCAGCTATTTTCCAGGAGTTCATAGAAGCTTGTTTGGTTATTAACTAGTTTTAGAAGTATTGAAACTTGTAAAAACTTGTTTGAAAAACAGTGAGAAATTGTTCTTGATACTGAAACAAAAAAAACCAGTCCATGAAAAACAAAGATGCAGGAAGAAACTTGTAGTATTGTGGTGACAGAAAACACTTGTTGACTCCTTTAATGCAAACCTAAGCCTTTGTAATGAGGTACACCTGTTCTCACTTAACACTTCCCACAGCTGATTTTCTATGGTAGGTTATTGCCATCTCCCTATCGTTAAAGTGATTCAGAATGCTGAAGCAGTAGGATTGTTTGATACTTTGTGCTTGTATTTTTATGTAAGTATGTTTTAATCTAAAAGATTTGGGGGTTTTTTGTTTGTTTCTTTTCTGTTTCTAAATGTGAAAATCATATGTGCAAAAATCATATAATTTCTTGAGGACATCTAGCTCTTAATGAAAAATACCATATCTGAAAATTGGCAAGGCTGTAGCAAGAATTTTTTCCCTCTGCTATGCTTCTTTGTGTCTTTCTCTATGTTATTGGTAGAGCCAAGCTGTTACAGCCCTAGAGGAGCCATTTTGGAGCTGGCTGTAGCTTGTTACATGTCCTTTTTCCGAGTAGTAATTGCTTTTGATTCCTACTGTATTTTTTTATACTTTTTTTTCCTCTGTCACTTTCAAGGAGACTGTGAGAATGGAAATACGGGTTTCTGAATCAGAAGGAATGTTAAGACTTTTGAAGTGGGTTTGTATGTGTTGTTTAAATGTAATTCTTCCAGGGGAAAGTAATAATGAGTGCATATACATATATTTATACAAAATGCTTTTAAAGATTCATGCTGTTAATTTTTTTGCTATAGCACATTTTGTAAAAAAACCTCTCTTTTCTGTATCCCTAAAAAGTTCTGGATTTGGGGGGAGGGGAGCGGGGCACGGAGATCATTTAACCAATTCTGAATTAATTTGCAAACTTTCATTTTCTCTATACTATGCGTACATATATGCGTATACTTTTTCCCCACCCTGTATCCGTTAATAAAATGAAGGCAGAGATCTTACAAAGGTATTGTTTAGCTCCCTGTCTCCTGGAATTGGAGGACTGTATTAGGATTTTACATCTTATTTAGTAAATCTGCTTATGAACCTCATCTTTTAGGAAGGCATGAAAATAACCCTGAAAAATATGAACTAAATGTAATCCAAATGCAATAGTTTTTGAAGAGAGATCTTTGAAAATGATCAACAGCTTTATACATTTTGATAGCATGTCAACTTCACAAACATTACCAGTGCCCCCTCAGCAAGTGACTGTAGAAGACAGAGCACAGGGACTTAAATCTATAGTGTTAACTTGCTATACCTGTCTCTTCAAAGTGCTGGGAAGAACAGTAGACTGTGTTCCTACTCTGAGGGGTCTCTTTTACTAACCTATAGGCAAAGTAATCTACCTGGTGTTTCTCATGTTTTTCTGGGCTATACTGGTGGATGCATGGCAAGAGCCACATTCCTACTACCTGTACAGCACTTTTCTAGTAAGTCTTTCTTTGGCAACAGAACGATGATTCCTTCACCTATTCTTTCAAGTAAATTTAGTACACAGTCATCTTGTTGGACAATGGCATGATACTGGCATCTATTTTCCTTTCATGTGCAGCCCAGAATGATGGTTCCTCTGGTTTCCTGTCATCTCGTTCATTCCAAATACAAAGTGCTTTAAGTTGTCTTACTAAATGGGAGGTTGTGCAGGAGGAAAACCAAATGAGCAGTGGAAAGGACTCATTCTGCTTTTAAAAAGGCAAAATACAAGGCTGTTCTCCTTCCACAAAGTCTGTGTTTATCTTAACATCGGACTTGCACTCAGGCAACATGTGTCCCTGAACTGCTATGGTGAGGATGGGGACAATATTAAAAGGACTTTGCATATTGAAAACTACCTGAATCTCATTGCTGAAAATGAGTGAGCAGTGGAAGGACCAGGTGCTAGTGTGTGCAGTGCAGAAGAAAAAATAATTAAGAGGATCCAAACAATTACTATTCCCTTTAACCAATTCAGTGGGTCGCATATGCCACTGAGGCAGGATGCTGGATGCAGACAGTGCGTAGAAAGGGAAGCTAGACAGGAACATGGCTATTTCAGCATAATAGCAACAGTGTGGTGCAGATGTTGGATATACCATATTCAGTGGTATTCTTAACATGGCAACCTAATTTTTTCATTCAGCTGCTCTGGTAAGTCTGTCTCTCTGAATAGGCTTGTTTGTTTTTACACCCCCCTCATCTGACTTAGACTAGTTGACGGAATAATCAAATACTAGGAAAAAAAATCTAGCAATGTTCATCTGAATTTTTGACTGTCTTTAGGCTTCTTTGTTTGAGTTCTAAACAATTAATGTGTTTGGTGGATGTGTTCTTTGTAGCAGCCAGTTCCAGTGGAATCCATCTGAAAGGAGTCTTTTAAACCTGTAATGGCAACTTCTGGCCTTTCAAGTGAGAGGATAAGCATTCCCTGAGTCAAGAAAATATTTTAGAAATAAATATATGTCATAAGGACAACTAATATTTTGAACACCAAGTTCCAGAAACAACAAACAGTGAATGTGCTGAGGACTGAATTCTACTTAAATAAAATCCTGATTACAAACTTTGGTTGCAAACACTTTGTTAACAGTAGGAGATAACAATCTAGTATGTATGAAGGGGAGAAAAAACCCCTGTCTTTCAACTTTTTATAGCTAGGATTTTTTTATGATCAGGATTCATATTTTGTTATAGTGTTTACAAAGAATGTAATATTACAAAGAATGTAACAGACCTATAGAAAAAGTTTTGGAAATAAGCATTCATATCATTTAAGCAGCTTTGAACACTTCTTTTTCCTCATAGAACATGAGTCACTGTATCCTTTTACTCAAGGAAAGAGGAAACCTGAATCAAAACTATGTTAACTAGGAGACCGAAGCTGGTGAATTCTTCCATCGTGCTCAAAACCAGTGTAACATCCATGTGGCTAAAAACTTAATACTGTCTGTGAGCCAATGATGTTAGCAAACGGTAGTTTCAAAATGGGATATGAACTCCTATCCCTGTCTGCTTTTTCAAACCAGACTATTCCTAGAGTTTTTTCCCTTAAGCCTATCCCTAATTCCCTTTCCCACCTCTGTTTTGCTTGGTCTAGAGTCTAACCAGAAAGATGTCTGCTTTGTTAATGGAAGTTACCTTTAGATGACACCCCAACAGCTGTAGTCTGAGATAGCCAACAAGAGAACCCTGGCATGACTTTACATGACAGATTAGGCCAATGAAAACTGATGTAGTTAATTCTATTTTCTTTGCCATGCAGATCACCCTGTAATTGAATGCTTGCTAAAACTGAATTATGTGTTTACCATTGCTATTCTGTATCATTAGACTGAACTGCGTCCTTGAGGGATAGCCTCATGAAATAGATATTCCCTAAATTATTCTGGAACACGTAAACGTCCTGTGACCCTAAAAAAAACCCCAAACAACCATGAAATAACAACAACAAAATAAAAAAAAAACCCAAACAAAAACCCACAAAAAGACCAACCAAAAACTGATGTTTGGTAGACATGTTGTTGGAGAAGAATATAAGAGCAAGCTCTAAACTGTATTTCCACTGAGGTTCTTTTTCTACCTCAATCAATAATGAGGGAGCACGACTAGATCCCAAATGGTTCCTTTACTGTATCACCTAACTGGATTATCCAAGCTGCTATGTGAGCAGCAAAACCAATGAATTGTTATTTCTTCCGGATTTTCATTCTTTACTTTCCTGAGGCCAAACTGAATGACTAACAGATGAATCTTGTCTGCCTTTCCCTTTATGAGGATGCCAAGTTGTGTCTCTACCCACTGCCTGCCCACTGGTTTTCAGGAACTTGTGCAAGGACATAATTTTATTTTAGACACTAGACTTCTTTCAAGATGAGTTTCAAATTGCCCAGCAAGCTCAAAAGTTATTCAGCCGAGGGGAAAGAACACATGCATAGACAAGGAAGCATCATACTGAGATAAACACTGCCTTCTATAAAAACGAGTAAAAAGAAAGGTGAGCATTCGGTACTTCTCAAGAGTAACATTGTCTACAACAGCATTAGGGACTTATTGGATACAAAGCCCTGCAATCCATGTAGAAGGCAGAAATCAGGAGGAATGGTATTTGGCACCACTGAATGCACAGGCTCAGCCAAGGTAGTACATGAACTATCAGCCTTCTTTAGCATTTCTGGTAGGATGGTGAGGAATTACAGATCTTGCTGTTGGAAATGTGTGTATACTGTTTTGAATCACACCTACGTGTAGAAGCATTCCAGATCTTCAGAGGTGCCAAAACTTTTGCTATCTAGCCTGGAGGATGTATCTTTTCACTTTTCTCTCTCTGAAGTAATCTCTGGGTTTAGCTTGCATATACTATACAGTGATTTAGCATTTGTTAAAAAACTGGTTTTTTTAAACATATTGATGTAATTGCAAAAGCATATGTGTACTGCTTATTCCTTCAAACCTTTCCCCTGACTTAGCATTTCTAGCCAACCATATGATTGCTTTCACACTGCATATGTAAGAGGGTCACTGCAATAAATCAGATGACTTGTTGGATGTCTTTGCTTTTGCTTCAAAATAAGTTTTTTGTGACTTTGAAAAGGTGATATTATATGCTTGCAAATGCAATGGATGCAGCATACAACTGTTCTATTAATAAATTTTTTAAAAGGTAAGGATTATTTTGGTCCTTTTTCTGATTCCCCAGCACAAGAAAGATGTGGAGCTCTTGGAACGAGTCCAGAGGAGGGCCACAAAGATGATCAGAGGGTTGGAACACCTCTCCTATGAAGAAAGGTTGAGGGAACTGGGCTTGTTTAGCTTGGAGAAGAGAAGGCTCCAGGAGATCTCACTGCAGCCTTCCAGTACTTGAAGGGAGCGTATAAACAGGAGGGGGAGTGCTTGTTTACAGGGGTTGATAGTGACAGGACAAAGGGGAATGGTTTTGAACTAAGAGAGGGGAGATTTAGGTTGGATATTAGGCAGAAATTCTTCACTCAGAGGGTGGTGGGGCACTGGAACAGGTTGTCCAGAGAAGTTGTGGATGCCCCATCCCTGAAGGTGTTCAAGGCCAGGCTGGATGGGGCCCTGGGCAGCCTGCTCTAGTGGTTGGCAAACCTGCCCACAGCCAGGTGGGTTGAAACTAGGTGATCTTTGAGGTCCTTTTCAACCCAGGCCATTCTATGATTCTGTGATTTAACCTCTACAAGGTAGGAAACCTCTGCCTTGAGGTAGAGGAGACAAGTAAAGGCAGTGTTTCTTGTGCCAAAAGATGAAGGCCAATGGCATCCTGGCCTGTATCAGAAATAATGGAATCTTTCCAGTAGATGCTCATAAGAAAAGCAGAATCTGTGTTCCCCTACCAAACCAATAAAACAAGTGTGGACTATCACATATGAATTTATACATAGTTTAAGAGAAACACTTCATTTGAAATTCTCAATAGACCTTACAGTGGAGGTGGGAATGTACTTTAAGAAACCATATATCCTATCTCCAAAATACATGACAACTATAAAACTTTGACATTAAATCATAGGATAAATCCAAAATAGTTTAAAAAGAAAGGAAGGAAAGAAAGAAAAATGACAACTTAGTTATGTAAGAACAGGTTTGGAGTTCAGGTCTATATGCTTTTCTTTCTTTATACTTTTTAGAGAATTCACATCTCAAAATATTCTTAAAGAAGAAAAAGCAGTATATCTGATAAATATGTCCTCCTGAAGAACATTTAAGTGGAGTGTTCATGTCAAGCAGACAACAAAAAGAGGGAGTCAGAACATCATGCAATCAGACACATTGGCATCTAGGGAAATTACTTTATTCTGCAGAGACTGATTGTATTAAACTAAATACTCATGTCACTCGTGTCAGAAATAATTGGACAATATTACTACATACTGTGTAAACTTCGGTAAATTAATGAAAGCAGATACGAAATTGAGGTCTTCCTTCTCTGTCAAAAAAGCTACAGGGTTTATTTTCCACTTTCTTTTGGATAAAGTGTCTTGAGAGCATGAGTGGGGGTGGAACAGAGGTGGAAAAAGTACTCACTAGTTGCACTGCATATTTATTTTAGCAACTGTTAGGTGGCTGCCAGAGTTTAAGTGTCAGATCTGACAGAGAAGGGAGACCAGGTGTTAGTAGCAAGTAATTCTATGTTTGCTTAGTGTGGAAGTTAAAAAGTCACTGGAATTTTTTCTTAGAGGACTTGGCTATGACCTCCACAACAAAAACTTGCCCTCTCCACCTCACATTTAGGTGCTGTTGTCAATCATTTTACACCCAAAGTGTGACAGTGGTTTGTGTTGCTGCATATTGAGCTGGGAGAGTGGTCTAAGTAGCATCACTAAAATACCAGAGGAAGCTGTTTGGGCTGAACTGGTGCTGCAGTGGACAGCACAAACAACAGTGAGATTTTCATAGGCTTTCATTGCCTCTCCTGCTTGCCACAAATTTCACTTCTAGTGAGTTGGTTTCCATGATGTAGAGCAGCTAAAGGAGCTGGGATGAGGCAGCAGCTGAGAAATAAATGGCGTGGAATATCACCTGAAGCTTAAATGGAAATGGTTTATGTCAAGCCAGCTTCTGTTGGCAGACGTGTACTAACAACTGCAGAGCTACAGAGGTTTTAATTTGCTCTGTTCAATGCAAAATTCCCAAGCACTGTTAAAGAAGGTGGTTTGCACATGTGTGAATACAGAATCACGAAGCTCCTGAAGTTGCTCACGACTGAATTAGAGGGCACATGCCTTGCATGTGTTCTGGCTGGTGAACAGAGATTGTTTTACGGGCTGGAAAGGGAATGAACCAGCTTGTAGCATGGCTCTGCAGTAAAGTCTTTCCAGGAACAACATAATTGCATTAGAAAAGGAGTTATTTTAGATGTGAAAAAACCCACCACCAACAACCCTAAAAACAATTACAGTTTGTTATATATGCTTCATTTCATAGAATCATAGAATCATTAAAGTTGGAAAAGACCTCAAGGATCATCAAGTCCAACCCAACACCACCTAACCCACTAAACTATGTCCCTAAGCACCACATCTACACGTTTCTTGAACACCTCCAGGGATGATGACTCCACCACCTCCCTGGGTAGCCTGTTCCAATGTCTGACCACTCTTTCAGTGAAGAATTTTTTCCTAATATCCAGCCTAAACCTTCCCTGGTGTATTTCATCCTCTTCACTGAAGTGTTTCAAGGTGATGCCATCAATGAACTTGGAAGCTGTTGCAAAGTATATGTTACAACTGATGTTCTTATTCATAGGAATTTGGACTTAGTAAGCTTTTTTTTCCCTCTGCTTTTATCAAAGTACTACTTAGGCTGTTATCTGTCTCAACTAGAGGAGGATGTACCATCTCCAGTCTTAAGGATAATGAGAAGAAAGCAGGAAATGCATCTCAAGAAAATGTTCCTCCTGTGTTCTAAGAGGTGATGGGTTGGCTCATTAAACCAGCTTCATCTATTTTGGATGTGCCAGGGCACAAATCAGCTAGCTTTAAGCAGTGTTGTATTGCTCACCCATATGTCTGTTTTATACCTGCCAAACCTTGATTATGGTGCGTTTAGGGGATGTGGTGTCTGTTTTTTGGGGGGTTTTTTTGGCTTTAGTTTTTTCTTTTTTTTCTGATGATGAATTCCTAAATGAGCAGAAACACGAGTTATTTGATTACTGTGAGCAGAAGGGACTAGAACTAGGAAAAAAATAGTTTGCTTCTTGTGGATGAGAGTGGAAATGGTGTTAAGTGCCTAAAATCCTCTTCTTTCCAAATTTATGCAATTCACACAACCTCAGACAAATACCTGACTGCTTTGGTGCTTATAGAGGAAAAAGAGACCTCAAATCTGATTTCTCTCCCCTCTGACTTTTCAGGGAAATTGTGCTTCTCTTAGTAAGTTTTCTGATTGACTGTGCATTTGACTGAATAGATAGAAATACTACAGAAAGTAACTTAGATTAATTGCTTTAAGAGGGTATTCTTTTTTTTTTGTATTTTTCCCAGTTGCTGTTACTGTTGATTCAATAGAAAGTATTTTTTCTTTTAAACTTATGACAAAGCGTTGCTGATAGAGAATACTGAGTAGATCTTAAAGATGTTGCAGTTTTATTGTTCTAACTTCACCTTGAAGCTACCTCAGGCTTTAACAGGAAGCTTGCCCAAACTGCAATCCTATCCATAAGCATAACCTTCAAGTGAAGTGCATGGTTGTTCATGACTTCACTGTCTGTCAGGGTGTAGATTAAAAACTAGTTTAGGATACCTTGTCATTTGCTGTCAGAAAAACTCTGTCGTGTTGGATGAAGCTTGCTCCACTCAAATGGGCCAAGTTTTCCAGTGCCTTCCCAGGCTCTGCCTTTCACAGTTTAGTGGGAAAGAATTTATGGAAAGCCTAAATTTATCAATAAGTGAAGCAGCATGCCTGTGCCCAATGGGCCTTTACTGCCTCTTCCAAGGGAGTGCATTGCTGAAAGCAGAAAACATTGTGTGCTGGTGTGACCAGTGATTACTGTGTTGCTAATTTGCGCTCCTATGTTCAACACTGCCAAATATTCTGAATGATTTTTCCCTCTCTTAAAAGCAACAAGTATCTATTTTTCTACTCATGTCACATTAAAAAAAGCCCCCTTTTAAGGCTCACATATCTTTAAAAAATATAAATTGTCAAATGATCATCATCCACTTTTCTTTAGTTCAGTACAAACATCTTGCATTCCACAGGATTTCTGTTCTGCTTTTCTCCTTTTTGAATATTCTTAAGTTCTTTAATTAAAGTATATAAAGATCTAATCTTTAGCATGTTTTTTCATTCCAGGTTTGCTTGTCTTTCCTCTCACTTATTTGCTTTCATTCCTCAAATTAATGTTGCTGAAGTAAGGAGCACCAAAGACAGTTATAGCAAAATATACAGGAAAAAGAAGACACTGATTCAGCTTTATGAATTTTAGTTGAAATAAGTTACTGATGCACGTCTTCTTTCTGTACTTTTTTTTTTTAAAGGAGAAGCAAAAGAATTGCCTTGTATAAACTACAAGTTATAGATCTTTTCCAGATTTACACAAATTACTTGTAAGACTATTTCCTTTTCCTCTTCTGGATGCTTTAAACATCTTCAAGAGCAATTACATTAAAAGAGAAAATTCCCTTGCTGTCAAAGGGATTCTGTCAGAGACAGTACTAGAACAAATTGGGACTGAGGCAGTTTAGAGGAAATAATATTCCAACTTTGCCCTTTGATTTGTAGTCGGTATAAATGTGTCAAAACAAAGGACACATCCAAGAATATTTCTATCCCTTCAAAGAGACAGAAAGAATTACAACCAAATTTTTTTTTTTTTAAATATTTGGCCAGTCTTTTGAATTAGGTAATGGAAACTCAGTCCCTCCCTGCTGCAAACTGTTTTGCAAGACCAACAGCTAAGAAGTCCACCTGCTCAAATCTGAAGAACAAAAAGATATTTGACATTTGTTCTTCTAAGAAAATATTCCTCAGTGCTCTGGCTAGGCCCCTTCAAGGCAAAGGTAGACTTCTAGTTCAGGAATTATATTTATCATGACCTATAGTACAATGTTTTCATCGAGGTAACAGACTTGGACTGCTTATGTTAGAAGGCTATATAACTATCTGACAAGGTTAACACTTCCAGTTAGCAAACCACACTTAAATTCCTATCTTGACCTAGCACTCAGGCCATATTTGAACCTTATGAACCATAGCTTTTGCAGAAACTGCAGAGAGATCTCTTCACAAACATGCATAACGACTTCACGATGCTGAGCTTGCGCACAGACTGCTGAATGGTAATAAATCTTCCCACAACTGCTCTGTCAATAAAAGAACTGCTTGGAATGAGTTGGTGTGGGCTACTGCTTCTACAGCATGAACATAATTGTTGCATGTGAATATTGTACCTATATGTCATACTGTCCTGAGTACATTCATACACATAGATGGTCAGTTTTGTATTCAGTCACCACTGGGTTAAGACTTCTTCAGGCCTCTTTCTTATGCCCGCTTATCTAAAGGGACAAATCACTATTGCCATGGTATATAGTGAAATTGCTGTTCATTGTGGGACACTCTTCCAGCAGTCCTTCTGACCTGATCTGAGGCAGCCAAGCTTTGCTTTTAAAAGACGCTCTCCCCAAAGTTCATACTGAAGAATTATCATATTAAAAATGTTCAAACGGGTCCAAGCACCTTTCAGCTGCATTCTTGCCATCTGGCACACAAAGAGTGGTAAACAAAAGGAGGATACTAGACTGTTCTCCAAAAATTGTCTGATACAGATTTCCATACTGTGGAATATCCTATTCTGGGAATATCCATTGCTGTCGACAGAGTGTCCCCTCCAGATCCCTGAAGGGCCCTGGCACCAAGGAGGAAGAATTCTTCAGTGGACGAGGAAATAAGAAGAGACAGGAAATGCTTGGCTGAACAGAGGGAGGAAAAACCTCACTGACAGAGTGTGCTGGGATCTGTCCAAAGGAAATGTTGGAATCTCACTTCTCAAAGGACTTCAAAAACTAGGCACTGGAAAAGGTACTTCAGGTAATGCTACTGCACTGGCAGGAAAATGGGCTGGATGATCTAATTATTTTCCATCTTTAATCTATCTAAATCTATGAATAATCCAGATCTCTCTAACTGCTTTTTTTTTGCTAATTTCCAAAATATCGGAAGTTGGGAATGATTTATTTTAAAATAAATAATAGTAATAATTATTACTTTTACTCCGTCAGTCCCAAGGCAAAACAAATTCTGACCTTTCCTGTAACCTGTTCTAATTTCCAGAACGGTGACATGTTAGGCGTAGAGCTAAGCTCAGACAAATATGTGTAGTTTCTACACTGTGTTTCTGCAGAGTTATGGGGGCAGTCACACCTAAGTTTCTGGTGGGCTCCTATTAGTAATTCTCTGCAAGTAAACCTGTAAAGCTTGGATAATCTTTAAAAAGCCTTGATGTTATAAATTCCTTCATTCCCTTGCCAACACAGATTTTTCCTGATACATTGGCAGCAAGCATCCCAGTACGGATCTACGGATTTGAGTTAGTGCCAGCAGAGTTTGTTAAAGGCAATCATACACTACCTATATATCTTTAGCAGACTTGGTCATATTAATTCATTTAATAAGGGAATAGAAACATAGAGGATATTTTTTTCTGAATTGTAAATTTTATGGGGTTTATGTTGTCCTGTCCACCTACAAGCTTTAAGATAATTTACTTGTGCAAAGAGCCTTAATCTTTCCTATTCCTTATTCCTATAACTCAAATACAGCATAGTTTATATTGTTTCTATATGACTTTTGGTTTTACTTGAAATGTTTTATTGTGCCTTTCTCCAAAAGCAAACTTTTCTTTTATATATGAGCATGTGTATATGCACGTGTACACTTGCATAAATCAAAGATGAAATATCAGCAGATAATTAATTTTGTCCCCAGTGTGACATGTATTGTATAAAAGATTAACTTTAACTGCAGTGACTCCATTGACTAAGGTACCTGTAGCTGTTTTTAATCAGCATCACAGGAGACATAAATAGATCAGGTAGGAAATGTGAATATCTCTTACAGTTAAGTAGCAAGATTGTAAGTTCTTTAAGACAGAATTAATATAGCTCTATCATTGAGTTCAATGAGTCTTGAGTTAAGCAGTCTTAAGCATGTCATTACTTCACAAAAGTACTTGGTTTACCATCCTAACTCCTGTTTTAAGGAGTGTATCACTGGTATGTTTTCACAAACAGGAGTTGAGGCACACAAATAAAACTTGTACTCAGACTTACACAAGCATTGGGTGGCCTGATTTCTGTTCAGTGGAAGTATTCAGTGGAAGCTTGTGTGCAAATCCTGTACCCAAGTCCTGCATTAAAATGTAGACCTTGGCACATGTGGTAACTTGACCCCAGAAATGCCTTGTTTTATAAATTACTCAATAAGTAAGATACCTCAGTCTAAAAGCAAAATACTAGTATTAACTTTCATTTAGAAGAAACAGTATTAAGAAACTACATCCATCTAAGTATCTACATGTAAAGAATGGTTCCTTTTCAGATCTGAGAAATTACAATGACTTGTTTACGACAGACACTCAAGGCTGCAATTAATGCTGAGAGCCAGTTACATTCACTAAACTCATAAACTGATAATCCATTTGTGAATTTGTTATGGAGAACTTGAGTCAGCACAATGAGAAATAAACTTTTTGATATGTCCATACTAGAATTCATGGTGGTATTAAGTAATTTGAGAAAATAAGCATTCAATTAGCTCCTGTTAAAGTGCAACTAGCATGATGCACTCAAAACAAGAGCATTCAGCAGTAAAACAGTATGTTCTTAACCAAGACAAATCTACTGTGAGCCCAGAGCTAATCAGAAAAAGGAACAAGAAGCTTGCAGCACTCTTTGTGAGCTTGGGGAAACCTGTCCATCAATATCTGTGTTCAGCGGTTTTGTATGTTGTAGCAACACTTAAATGAAAAATCAGTCAAATTTTAATTTAGCCTGTAAATCTCTGTCCCATATGCCATAACTTTTCATGATTCAATTATTTTGTATATTTTACATCTCTTAAAATAATGTTGTTTTAAATACATGTATCCAGGAAAAATATTGTTTCTAGGACAAGGCTGGCTAAACTAATGAATAATTGATAGAAATGTGAAATAAGTGCTAATTTGTCTTTTAGTCTCAATAATGTCACATTTTAAAGAGCTGAAGAGAGGAAATAAAATTGCTGAATTGGTTTCAACTCAGTTTAACATCTGTCTAAATCACTGAACTTCTAAGAAACCTGGCTCTATTTTGTGCTTGGATATTTGAATAGTTCTTTGGGTTGGGGAGAATTCTTCTTTTGAATTGGAAATATTTTCAGCCTTTTAAAAATTCCTACTACTTTTGTGCAGCAAAAGTTTAACTATCCTGAAGCACTTCAATAAGAAAAACACACCTCTGTTTGGTCTCTACGTATACAATTTAAAAAATCTATGCCTACCCACCATAAAAATAAAATGTTATTGGATGAAGTGTTTGTTTTTTTTTTCTTTTACACAATGATTATTTTGAGTAACACATCTCTAAATTTGGGCATCTGATGGAGGGAGTGTTTCTTTTCTTTCTAAATAAAAAAAATATCTTTGAGGCTAGTCTTACCCTACAAAGTGGAAGTCTTCAGGCTGTTTCAAGCTATGTGCTTAAATCTCCAAGTATTTTGACAGTCTCATGCATTTTATCCCTGCCCATGTAAAACCACAAATTTCCTATTGAGGATGCGATTTTGAGTTCACTGAGCTGAGACACTTTATTTGAGTATGGATTCAAGCCCTTTAAAAATGTACTTACCCTAAAGAATGCACAGAACATTCCTTAAAATGTGCCTATGATTACAAGAACAAGGGCCTTTTTATGTACGCATATTAAATATTTAATAGAAATTAACTATTTCCCCAGCTCTGAAAAAAGACAGCACAGAGAAACTTTGCCAGATGACATCACGTCGTTAAGTGCTTTGTGAGAAATGTCTTGGCCTCTTCTAGTTACTGATGAAACTACTTTCCACTTCAGTAAGGCCAAAATTTCACAGTTGGATGATGCCCTAGAGATTATCAAGAACACTAAGAAAAATTTCCCATCACCTTTGATTAATTACCCAGAGTAACAAATGTTCCCCTGGGCAACTTTGTGTCTCAGCTATAGATAAGCAGCTCTATGTGATTTTTAATGAAGCGCAAACTCTTCAGCAAGCAGGAAAAACTCGCTGTTGCAACCATCTCACTTTATAGTCACCGCTATACAATTAAGCAGTTCAACAAAATCAGTTGCCTCTACAATTCACAATGAAGTTAACACAATGCTATCTAAAAAGTTAGTACTGGTTTGGGTTGTGATGAGTAAACGTAAAACTTAATGTTCACTGGAGGATTTGAGACAAGCAGTCCAATTGTACAATTGCAAGCAAAGGACCTGATAGCCTTTTATGAGGACATTTCCAGGTGGATAGATGATGGCAAAGCAGTAGATGTGGTCTATCTTGATTTCAGAAAAGCATTTGACACCGTCTCCCACAGTATCCTTGCGGATAAGCTGAGGAAGTGCGATCTGGATGATCGGGTGGTGAGATGGATTGTGAACTGGCTGGAGAAAAG
>VZTO01024414.1:0-14785 GCA_013400615.1 Syrrhaptes paradoxus | reverse complement strand
AGAAAAAACTTCTTTACAGTGAGGGTGACAGAGCACTGGAACAGGCTGCCCAGAGAGGTTGTGGAGTCTCCTTCTCTGGAGACATTCAAAATCCGCCTGGATGCGTTCCTGTGCGATCTGATCTAGGTGTTCCTGCTCCGGCAGGGGGATTGGACTAGATGATCTTTCCAGGTCCCTTCCAATCCCTAACATTCTGTGATTCTGTGATTCTGTGTGACAGGCATTAAAACTTATCACTTTCCATTACAGAAGTGCACATATATGTGTTGTTAGTATATGCAAACCTACATAGTGTGGTCACAGCCTAGTTTCTCTCAGGTATTAATATCCAGTCCATGCCTACAGTGATCTCACAAGCTCAGGAAAAAATGAACATGTTTTTCCAGTCCATGTGAAAAGAGTTCTCAGAGAACGTTAGCTCACTACACTGTAAAGAACTCAAACTTTTAGCACCATGTGTTCCTGTTGGCAGCCTGGTAACATAAAGCTAGAATAATACGTCATTGGTCTTTAATATAGTAATGCTAAGAACTTTAAGGTTACTGATTCAAGTGTAACTTGGGGTGGGGAGGACAAAAGGAGGGAAGAAACATCCTTAAAGGGCATTAGTAGAAATTCATTTCATGTATCAGAGTCATTTGTTGAGGAACTTGGGGAACTATATCGGCAAGAGTGGAACGTATCCGTAAAAAAATTTTCAGTGCCTTCTATAGTACAAATACTGATTTTTCTTTTTTTTTTTTTTTGAACATTCCTATTTACATCTTCCTACCAGTTAATGCATTTAAAGTATTTACTACTGTCAATGAGGATATGTAGACAGTTATCCAAAACAGAGTTGTTTTTAATTAAAAGAACCAACTCCTTTGTTATAATTATTATGTTACAACATGTAATTAACTCATGAATATCATGATCACATCAGGTTAGTACACTGGAAATGATTTATAAAAGTTAGACCTGTTGATAGATTTGGGATACAAGTCCTTCTTCACTGGGTTAAACAAAACCATTGCCTTTCCCAACATGCCTTTGCCTCACTTATATTCTCACAACACCCAAAAAAACGGTATTTGTTTAACTATGCAAATGAAAACTCATTTGGGACATATTTTTGGTTTGCTGATTTATGTTTTTCAGCATCTTCCTCCCTCCTTTTCAGTCCTAAGCTGAAGAACTGCTTTGCTTAAAATTGATTTGGAGGCTGTATATGTTTTGAACCTTTGTGTAATTTGTACAGAATGTGAATTTGAGAGAGCTCAAACAATGGAGACACAAGTGTCTTTTAAAAATCTGCATAATTTTAAAATTGTGTGTGTGGACTTGTCTGTAATCTTCCAAGAAGTCCTCTGTGAGTAGGGAAGCATAACTTGTCTCATTTTATAGATAGCTAAACATAGAAATGTAAAAGCTACATAACTGTAAAAGCAGACAGATGGTCCCTAATCTTTGACATGAAAAAGGAGAAAGGGGGGGGGGGGGGTGATGGAATTGAAAACAAACAAAAAAACTCAATTGCCAGATAACCCACCAGGATTGCTACTGAGTCTATCCAGGGAAAAGTTTTGATGATTCACAAGTGGCTCTTGAGCTGCCAGTCTTTTTACTTTGCTTGCTGTACATGTAGTGCTGCCCATCACCTGTTGTTAATTATAACAACCTATAAATCTAATGTTAGAAGACTAGCAGTGAGACACGGTGCCTGCCCTGGTTTAATGGACACTCTAGGAAAAAAATAATTTTTCAAGAGTTTATTCCTGGATGAGCTTCTATGAACCTGGCACTGTTGTGAGCCGATATTTCTATTAAGAAAAACACTAGTGGATGCCTTTAAACAAATATGGTCCTGGCTTTCTACAACCATTGTGGTTTCAAGCACCATATCAAAAAACACTATGATGGGAAGTTATCATTTAATAAATCACAATAGCCGGTAATAAATATTTTTCTTAGAAACCACAATATTCTCTTTCCTACGGATTGTATGACTTCCCAGTTCCTGCATTTTTTGACATTATTGGAGTAACAAAGGAACGTGGGAAATAACTCAGGATGGTGAAATAATTCAGTTTAGTTGTGCCTATACTATGGTTAGAACAACTTAAAAATGTGTGATTTCAGGCACAGGTGATCAGATTTTTCCCTTTTTTTCAGGAAGCCACAATTTGTCTGAACTGTTCAGTGCTACCTTTCTGAGATGAGGAAAGTGTTTAGTTTTGACTACATCACTTCAATTTCTACAAAGCAGTGAGCAATATTCCCATCTCACAGTATGGGAAATAGTTTCTTGCCTATATGGGCTCTGAGCATTAAAAAGAACACAACAAACAGTAAAAAATGCTGTGAATCTTTACTATTGACTCTGTGTTCTATGTTGGGTGCTGTTCAGATAAATTCCACTTATATTGATAAATTGATGTTTTCAGTTAGCAGTGAAAAGAAAGCCAATATTAAAAAAAGGAAGAAAAAAGGAAAAAAATAAGTTTGAAGAGAGGAAACATACAAAGACTTATATTCTGCTGTCAGTGACAGTAGTCTAAAACCAGATTGTGTCTAGACAGAAGTCCTGTAAAGACACATACACATAAATAACATCTATAAGAAATATACTATTGCATTTACACAGATGTATTCTCAGATGTAGAATAACTTGCTGACACAAAATATCAAATTGAATGGGACCTACCCATCGGCATTACCGAAGATCATAAGTTGGTCCAAAATATTTAGCGACAGACTTTGCCAAAAACATATATGCACTAGCATGCTTGCATGTATTTGCATATGAAATAATACATAAGTTTCACTTAAAGAATATAAGCAATAAATACTTCTCCTGTAAATAATACTGCTCTGTACAAAGTCCTTCAAGTTTTCTAATGTCTGCTAAGAAAGTAATAAAGTCTGAAGATTCAGTTTGTTTTACTGGGATCCCTTTTATGATGCCCTTCTCATGCAAAGATCAGTGTATTCTTCCACTTATTTGTTCCATAATTATTCAGTATTCCACAGCAAGAATTTTTGTGTTCCTGGGTGCAAGATTCTTTTTATAATGAAGTGTAATGTGGATATGAATATATTTATATAGCTTCAATGACTTACTGGCTCTGCTTGCTAGTAAAAATATGTTTTTTATTATCCTTAAAACTCCTGATTCAACCTACTTTGGGAAAGCTGAGCTATGTTGTTTTTGCTGTTCACATGACATACTGTGCATTCTAGCTGAGATCCAAGGTACCGTAAGGTGGACTTGCATCAAAAGAGAAATTGTTGCAGCAAAACTTGATTGGAACCTGAAATGTAACTTAAGGAATATTAATAACAGAAGCTATTGAAAACAGAGTTCTGGTTTTAGGCAAACAATTTCTCAGTGGTTCAAAATGATAGTTTAAGACACAGATAGTGCTGAAAGTATACAGGAAATATTATGAATCCTTGAAAAAAATCAGACTAATGTTTGTTTAACAGGCAGGCTTTAAATGACCTCAAAGAATTACGTGCCACATTGGTTACTGTCTCGTAACAGAGTTCCATTACTGTGAAAGTAAATGCGGAGCCTAATAAGAATATATCTACCCTCTAGCTGATCTTCCTGTGCACCTACCTCTGTATTTTTTTTCCTCTTGTCTGCAATGGTGATTATACGATAACCCACTTAAATCTTACCTAAAGCTATTAATTCTTTAGACTAACCAGCTTTTTCTGATTCAGCTGTATTGGTGTGTATTTCTAGAAGCTTTTTTTATTTTTTTAATTGGGGAGAAAAGAAAGCTACAAAGTAAAACTGTAGCTGCTTTAAGATTCATGTTCATACACTCTGAAAGGTGTGCAATTCTATTAGGGCAATGGACAGGAAACTGGCAGTATCTTGATTACTGATATACCAGGAAAGGAGGGGAAACACTAAAGCCGTGTCAGGGTAGAAAACTTTCTAAAAATGTTTTTTGTGTACTCTAGCTCTGAAGTTAATTGCATCTCTGCATCCTTATGGGCCAGTGGCCAGCCCCAGAGCCACCTGCCTTTTTTCTGGAATACAATTCTGCAACTGAATGCCTTCCTGTCTGCATCCTAAGTTGCATGTTCCTATAACATACTGTGACTACATAAGGCCTGCACTGTGTGCAGTTCTGTTCTTGAGGGAAAACATGAAACTATTAACCACTGACTGGTAGGCTTTCATAAATGCAGTCTTTAATACTGAGTGACTAATATTTACAAAATAACCTACTGCATGGATGCCCATCCCACTAAGTAGTAACTTATATCAATTTGTGTCTGAAAAGCAGTTGATGTTCTCGGCAAAGCCTCCCTCTCAGAATAATACCCTGACATCCTCTGGCTTTCTGAATGGAGAAGTTCTCTCCTCATTTCTGGCTTGGGGCTGGTATTTTCATGTAGTTTCTAGCCTTTGTCTATTAAGATTTTTTTACTAGATAGATTCTTTCAATGGAAATAATTTTCACCAGGAAATGAAACGCTGAAAGACTTGTTAATCGCATTGTTTCAGCATTAGACTTTTTCATTAATTATGCTCTCTGTCCTCAATGATTTTAGCTCTTAATGTCAGTGCAGCAAAGAATGAAGTCTCTGGCATATCCATAATGGTTGTAGTCTTTTAACAGGCCATGAATTCAGGATGTTTCATCTATCATGTCACTATTCCCTCTATGAAAGGAAAGGAGGTGACACTTGCAATTGCTTTCTAAACCTAATTCAGTGTGGTCATCTTGAATAATGTGTTCTTGATAAATTTATATTAAGAATTGGGACCTGAATCTCCCTGCCTGTTAGCAAAAGCATCAGTTCTCATGTCTTTCATGTCAACTGATGCTATATTGTGCAGTATAATGTTCTGCCCAGAAATGTTTTTACTGGCAGGGAACAGGAGAGTGGGAGGGCATCTTTTGGAATGCTTTAAACAATTAAATTGTTAGGAAGAAAATTACCTCAGCTTAATAGGAGAGCACTTCACTGTACCCGTTCTGATATCCAGACTCAACATCTAGTAATGAAGAGATCATAACAGTGCTAAATATCAAATCTGAGGGATTCTGACAGTCTGGGTTTTCTTCTCTTTCTAGAAAGAGAAAGGAAGAAAGCATGTATGTTAATACTCTTCAAAATGCACAGGACAGCAGAGAAATATTTTTTTACTTTACTTGAATAAATAAGCTACATAATGTTTATTTTATTTTCCTATTTTAATTTTTTTTGATGTAATAAAATGTTAATGCATTAAATAAGCATGAAACAGCACAGGAAAATTGTGTTTAAAACTGTTGTTCAGGTTACAAACACACAATGAAGGGCTTATGAGGAATATTGTCTGCATTCCCACATTATGCTTGTGCGTAGCTCTATAACTGACAGTAAACTGAGTTATTTTCTCTTTGGGCTACTTTGTATATTACAAAGGATCACTACTTCTATTTACAAAGCTACAAGCTTTACAAAGCTAATTTTTCTCTCTTCAATGGCAGTCAGTTTCAAGCTTGCTCAGAGGTTTGAACAAGCAAAAGCTGGAAAAATGAGGAGAAAATTTCACTGTACAGTATAAACTCTGATTTATCACGAAATATCAGAGATCAACAAACTGCATCAACCAAAGCCTAAAACCTAAGTAGTTTTCCCCCTCCTGTCATAAACGAGTAACAGTCGACAGCTCTGGAATGTGCAATCCTCTCCCATGAAAATATTTTTCCGCTCTGCCTCTTCCAAAATCAAAAGTTCAAAGCTAAACTACTACATGTTATAAAAGAACAAATTTACCATGACACTTAAACAAAGACGTGAGTCAGTGTATTCAGCTTTCTTGGGGGAGGAAGGAGTTATGTTTCTTGTTAAGGCAAGGTTTCAGTAAAGAAATTATTTTTGTAGTTTTATATATCTCCTTATAATTATTTATCCACCTAGATGTTCTATTTTACTGTACAGTTAAAGTTGTAACTCATGCCCTTTTTTGTCTCTGATGTATTAATTAAGGTTTACAACATTCCTTCTCAGAAAGCAAAATATGAACATTTTTGTTATATAAATGGGCAAATGCAATCATGGACATTAAGACACTTGGTTCAGTATTATTTAGGATACCCATGCCAGTCTGGGATCATCAGCTGCTGCTCTTTACTCTGAAGAATGCTACTTTTGTTCTTGGGAATTGCACAAGCAAGATGAGTAGTCTATATGTTGAGGACAGAGACAAAATAAGATAGCTTTGGACTGCTGTGAGTAAAACAACTTATATCTGGAATAAAAAGCATGTGATTGTGGTCAATGGCTCAACGTCCAGGTGGAGACCGGTGATAACTGGTGTTCCGCAGGGGTCGGTACTGGGACCAGTGTTGTTTAACATCTTTGTCGGAGACATGGACAGTGGGATGGAGTGCACCCTCAGCAAGTTTGCCGATGACACCAAGCTGTGTGGTGTGGTGGACACGCTTGGAGGGAAGGGATGCCATCCAGAGAGACCTTGACAGGCTTAAGAGGTGGGTCAGTGCCAACCTCATGAAATTCAACAAGGCGAAGTGCAAGGTCCTGCACGTGGGTCAAGGCAATCCCAAGCACAAATACAGGCTGGGCGGAGAATGGATAGAGAGCAGCTCTGAGAAGAAGGACTTGGGGGTGTTGGTGGATGAGAAGCTGAACATGAGCCGGCAGTGTGCGCTTGCTGCGCAGAAAGCCAACCGTGTGCTGGGCTGCATCAAAAGAAGCATTAGCAGCAGGTCAAGGGAGGTGATTCTCCCCCTCTACTCTGCTCTCGTGANTTTTTCACTGTGAGGGTGGTGAGACACTGGAACAGGTTGCCCAGAGGAAGTTGTGGATGCCCCATCCCTGGAGGAGTTCAAGGCCAGGCTGGATGAGGCTTTGAGCAACCTGGTCTAGTGGAGGGTGTCCCTGCCCATGGCAGGGGGGTTGGAACTAGATGATTTTAAGGTCCCTTCCAACCATTCTATGATTCTATGATTCTATGATTTTTGTGTCCTCTTAAATGTGAAGTATAGAACACAATATACCAAGCAGCTGAACTGCTCAATGTAGTTTTTAAAGCTGTCTAGGAAACTTGGAACACCATTTCAATTTCTTTGGAACAAGTGTCTGACTCATTTATCTGCCTTAAAAAAATCTCTGTTTCTGTTCCTGACTGAAATAAGACGGATATTCTGAAAGCCATTCCTCTTGTACAACAGGAGAGAAGTCACAGAACTCCTGCTAATCCTGACCATCCCTGAATGTATGGTCAATTTGGAGTACGCTAAAGAATGCAAACTTTTACTAGGTACTGTAGTAGCTCTAATGTGTCCATTCTTTCAAGCAGATTGATACTGCAAAGTCTTGTTCTTTGTCGATACAAATTTGGGGTAACTAGATCAAAGTTCTGCTCTAGATTCAGACCTGAATGTTATATTCAGTAGGATGGAACTAAAATCAGAAAATCTTCAAGCATGAAGAAAGCTGGCATCTGAAACTGTATTCGACAGGCTAGGAACACCATCAGGAATCAGTTTTCTCTTATTAATACACGAACATTTAGTAGGTCATTCCCTAAGAGCAGTGTCCAGGAACTGTAGAGACAATATGCTCAAACTGAGGGACACTTACGTTTTTTTCCTTCAAATTCAATTTATTAAGAATATAGCTTAGACGTGAGGTGTTATAATTTCTAGAGCTGCCCCTCTCTTTCTGTTGTTTCTGTAAGATGACATGTGAAATGACCTTCTGTGGTAGCTACCTACATTCATAAGTTCTCTTTAATCTTTCTAAAACCCTGTTATATTTCACAGGGAAACATTAAGAGGGTGTAACATAATTAATACAAAGGGTTTTTTGAATTTCAACTTTTCAAACGGAACGGTTTGGATTTTTCATTTGTCTCTTTTAGAGGCCCTTAGCCGATTGTGCCACTGAATTTAATCTTGGTTTTAAATGAGATTGTTGAAAATAAAGGCACATGGTCTGTGGGAAGTACGTTTCTAGTAAGGGAGAGTGTCACAGTCAGTTTAGTTGGGGGCAGTCAGATCACACTAGTGAGAATGGCTAGAAGCACCAAGCAACTAGAGAGGAGAACCTGCATTATGTGACCTGCTGGGTAGATGAACTGTGTTTTGATAACTTCCGGAATAAGGACAGAAGTGAACAGACAATAAACTCATGTAATTTTCAGTCATCATGCATTAAACTATAAAAGCCATACCAAGATATAGATGTCATTGAGTAGTAGGGAGCTAATTAGGTCGCAATACCTTGAAAGAAAGAGGGCAGCTGACTAATAACAGGCTAGTGGTAGGTACCCTTGCTGGCTATGTGCAAATGAGAGTGAGAAGGGGTTTGCTTCCCCCTTTCTCTGGAGCCAAGCATAGTCCTCACCTATGTGCTCCTTTGTTTGGCTACACAGGCAATACAGGCATTCAGAAACATTCAGAACCACAGTGCAGCCAAATTTGGTACCAGTCACCATAAAAAGTATCACAGAGGGCAAATATGCATTCCCCTGGCCTGTTCTTCCACCTCCCACATTATACAACTGAGCAGGAAAGAGACACTCACCAGAGGTTAGGAAAACTGTGATTTATAACACTGGTGGTAGGTGGAACAGGGGAGACTGTGGGACCAAGAGAGCCAAGTATTTTAAGCATCTGTTATAGGCCTGTGCCAGATGCAGGATACCAGACAAGATGTGCCATTTGTCTGTTCTTGAATGGAATTTCCTATGTCCCTAATACTAAGCAAACTCTGTTTATTTATAATATAACTACTTCTGGTTTTGTAGAGATGATATACAGCACATTTCGTCTTTTCACTCTCACAATGACATTTAAACACTTAAAAAGTGATTTATTTAGCTGTGTAAATTCAGTCAGGCTTGGCGGATGTTTTGCTTTGTCATGGGTGAATCTGTAAAGGCTGGAAAACTTCTCTGTTCAGGGATGCTGAAATGTGTAGTTTCCAGAAGTGCAGCTTTCTTTAATGCTTATCTGGGTTAAGAATGAGACTTGTAAACTTTTATAAGATAGTAGGCAGTGACTTCATGCGACCATTTTCATAAGCACAAAGAGAACGACGATTTCGGAAATGCTGACTGTCCTCTTCTGAAAGTGGAATATTTTCCACTTCTAAGTGATTATACTTAGTAAGTGATTCCAATTATTTCCCAAGGAAATAAGCAGGAATTTCGGGTCAAAACTTTTTTTTCAGAATATATAAATTCAGAACTATGGCTCTTCGTTAGAAACACATGAGTTAGTTGTAAAAGAAACTACCTCTCATTTCCTGGAGTGCGTTTATAGACAAAATTAGAGAGAGACATAACCTTCTCAGAGTAACAGTATCTCATAATGAGATTGATTACTCCGGAGTTGAGTATCACACCTTTAAGCCTCTGTGCTACCTTGTTAGTATCAAAGATGCAAGCCCCAAACTACACTTAAGACCAGGTGGGAAAGTTAGTTCCAGAGTGTCTAGGCCTAGAAGGAAAATGCAACAGTCCCACAGTAGAAGACCTTGGCTCCAGTGTAAACCAACTGTGCAGAAGTGTCAATCTTTTGCACATCAACCTTTATTAATGTTAGCACCCTTTCCTGCCTGACAAACATGCCAGCCTTTTCCATGGGCCCTTTCTGATACCTCTGCTCCAGTGTCACATGTCCCTGTTCCCTACCAGCAGGCTGTGTCCTGATCACCTTGCTACTCTCCAATTAAGACCTTTTTTGAATGGGTGCTAGTTTTTGAGTTTAGAGGAGACGAAACCTAAGACCTCGGGCCTCAGTGGACCCCAGCTTTTCCACAGAAATGTCTTGGCTTCTTCCAAAGACAGGACTAGAGAATTAAAAATAAACAAACAAAAGTCTGCAAGATGGAAAAAGCGAAAAGTTGTAGTTACAAATTTGCTGACAAAAACATGAAGGCCCACAAAAAGACTAATTATAATCCAAGTTCCTCCAGTGATATTCCCTATAAGTTTTTAGGTCACAAGGTACATTAAAGCATATGTAATTAACTGTCTGCATAAACAAGCTGCATGAGCTCACTCCTTTCTGCCTCAGTTTTTCTGTTTGTACGGGCTGTAATATTTGACTGGGCTATTGCTCTGAAGTTCAACTTCTGACTGGAGTGGTTATTACAGTAATTACTGCAGCAGATGTCAGAATTGAGTGAAAGCACTGTCATTCAACAATTAAAGCACAAACCACAGCCATCACTTTCCTTGTGTTATTACAGGTATAGACCTGACAGAGCAGAAACAAATGTTCACACTTGCTTCTAGGTGTAATCCTCTGTTAGGAGAGTTTAATTTTTTTTTCTCCCCCAATCAAAGGTTTTTCCAGTACACTGAGCTGTTTCTAGCTGTAGTTAGAAAAGATACAGCTGCATTTTTTGGCTTATATAGCTTGTGCACAACCCTCAGCAACAGCTTAGTCAGAGCTGTTTTACAAAACTATTTTTCTGTAAACATTTTAATTGAATAGTTACCATGAGATATCTATACTCCCTTAAAACACACTACAGACTGGGTGCTTTATCTTCCTACTACCAGAATGATCAGGTAATAGGGAGGTGGTCTGAAAGCCAGGAGAGGAACTTCTAAGCTAGCCTTGAGCTCATGGCTTTGGAAACTGTCATTTGCAAATGGACCTCACACAAACAGAGCACAAAATACAGGATTCAGGCTGGGTTTCGAGGCTTTTGCATGCATTCACACTTTGGGGTACTCAGAATCTGGAGGGAGGTCCTGGCTTGATGTTCAGGACAATCTCTCATGTAGCTAAATCATGCAGCCTACAGAGGCAGCTGTAAGGAGGCTGCTGCTTCCTACAGAGGTAAAGTCCAGCCAAAAATAGCATGTGTTTCCTCCTCTGCATCTAGCACAACTGTAGCTAAGTGGTTGCTTATGTTCAGAATGAAAGAAATATTCAATGAAAACAATAATCTTCGCTGACGCGACCACTGCTTCTTAATCATTACACAAAATAGTGTTGTCTCGCCCAAGCGTGCCTGGCTCTCTAAGGATAATGGAGACAGTACAATGTTTGGATAGCTGCTGGTTTTTTTTTTCTTTTTTTTTTTTTTTTTTTTTTTTTCTGGAGAGTGGCGAGGGTGTGCCTGCATGAGGACATGTTCACAAGAGTTTTAGCCCAGAAAGAAATAGGTGCATCTGGAAAGAGCATAACCCAGGTTGCCAGACTCTGGCACTGCTACTAGAAATAATCCTTCCTCAGGAAAGTACCAAAATGTGGCTGTCTGGTTTGCCCACAAGTATCCGGGCATTCCTCTTGACAGGCGTGGGTACTGGCAGTTATTTGGCATTTTGATTCCTGCTCCAACTAGCGTCTATTCTTTCTTTGCCGAAGATGGAAGGATACGCCTGTGGTTAAATCACTGGCCTAGGGATTAGGCAAAGTGGGTTCTGCTCAGATTTTAGTCTGCATCCTTGGCCAGGTCACTTAAGCAAGAATTTTGAAAAGTGCTCAGCACCCACAAACAGGATCAGATTTTTCAAAAGCTCTCTGCTTCCACTGAGGCAGTGGCCAGATGATCAAAGGAACTTTTCAGAAAAACTGGCTGTGAGTGTCATTGTGAGAGCTACTGGGTGCTGAGCACTCATGAAAATCTGGTTCTCATTGAGGTGCCCGGATGGGAACCAAACTCTCCAACTAGCCCCCATTGTGACAGGAAGACACTTGAGAATCTGGCCAGGAGCAGTCTCTTGAAATGCTGCACCAGCAACTTTCTCTGTGCCTCAATTTCCTCTAAAATGAGAGTAATGTTGCCAGGGTGCTTGTAAGGATAAATTCATTAATGTACTGTATGTGATGTTCTTGGATGCTTCTGCAGCCAGGAGAGGGAGGTGAAGCATTTGTAGTTTAATATCTTTCCAGACATACCAGTCATCAGCGTAAGCAAGTGTGTGTTAATGGGACTGGAGCAGGAATCCAGAAGTCAGCTTTGTTCTATGTACAATTTACAAGCCTTCAGGTTCAGGAGCTGCTGCTCTTTGTTTGACTTAAAGCTTTGATCATGGGTCAGGGCTCCGCCATGCTGGGGGATGTAACAAATAGATCAAATAGAGGCACCCTGAAAAACATTTGTGCTAAACAAAGCAGGGTGGGGAGAATACATTTGAAAGAACTGATAAAGCTGTTTCATTCATCTGTTTGCCTTCTGAACTCCCTGCCTGTTGAGTACAGTAGTTTCATCATTTTCTTTCCTCATATTATATATTTCTTTCCTCAGATCCCAGCAAAGCATTTGTTATTTTTGGGGGAGTTTTTGGGTTTTAGAATTTCAACTTTACAAGACTGGTTGCTCTCCTTATACTAGATACCCATATACAGTAGTATTTTTTGCAGGTGGGTTTTTTTTTGTTTTGTTTTGTTTTAAGACCAAAGAACCTTAACATCAAAATTGACAACCTTCTTTCCTTCCTTCCTTTCTTCCTACAATCCTTCCTTCCTTCCATCCTCATTCTTTCTTTCTCTCTCTCTTTTCTCTTCTCTTCTCTTCTCTTCACTTCTCTTCTCTTCTCTTCTCTTTTTTCTTTTTTCTTTTTACTTTTTTTCTTTTCTTTTAACTTACAATGGCCTCAACTTTGCCTCCAGATGGGGAAATCTGAAAGGTCCTGCGCCTCCTGTGGTGCGTGCTGGAGTGGCTTTCCTTCTCTTTCCGAGCAGCCTCCCCTCACAGGATGCGACATTTTCTTTCCAGCAGAGAGAGGAGCCCCCCCTCTGTTCCCCTCATTTTTGGCCTTCCAGCACTGTCCGCATCTGTGCGAGCTAATGCTACCCAGATCCTTCTCAAAGGGGCACCGAGGCCTGGCATGCAGAAGCGAAGCCCCCAGGCCATATCTCCAAAACCCAAGAAACCTCAAATGCATTGTATTTCCATAAATGCTCCTCAGCTGACTGGGCTGGGGGGAGTTTGTGCTTTCTTCAACCCTTGCCTCTCCTTTGGGGATGGGAGGTAACAGGCTTCAAATCTATTTTCTGACTGCCTGTGTGCATAAACAGCGTTAACGTTAGAACAGGCTGGTACCACAGAGCCACAACAGCGGGCGGGAGGTAACACACCAACGCCAAGGGCCCCGCCTGACTGACGAGGGGGCCCGAACCACGGCTGCCCAGTGGCCCATGCTGGCCCCGGCCCTGCCCGCAGCCCGGTGCCTTCCCTCAGGGCTGTGGTGGCGACGGCGCGGTCCAGCCTGGCGGGTTCGTGCTGCCACTGAGCAGGGCGAGGGTGCCCCGCGGGTAAGGGGGTGCGGAGCGGCCTCTTCAGTGATTTAACTCAGCACAGGCTTTGTTGGCCTCAGGTGCTTAACGGCCACTGCTGTTACCGTGTTTTAAACAAAAAGGGGGATTTTGTCATTTTGGTTTCTTGGGGTTTTTTTGTCTGTTTTTTCGTGGGTTTTGTTTTGTTCTAAAGTAGAACACATTGTTACAACCAAAATGCCACTAAATTGAATCTGCTGACACAAACCCCTGCTATCTCAAGAGCTTTGGGGTGTCACATACAACATTTCATGCTTTCCTGAAGACTCAAAGCTTTCTTAGCAGTTGGGTAAGCAAACATGTCATCTTTGGTGCTAGAGGGGGACAGGCCAGGAAGGAAGGGTTACTGTGCCCTGAGCTGGGGCCTGTGGTGCTGAGTGCCCCCGGGAATCGCCAAGTACTTCTTCAGCTAGCTTCAGCTTTGGCGGGAGCTAAGGGAACATCTCCCAGTCTCATGGGTGCGGTTGTTATTTTTGAGGATAAAGCTGTATGTTTTGAATGTCCATCAAGCTAAAATTCCAGCTCTCAAAATATGCTTGATGAATGAAGCATTGAAAAGAAAATAGGTTTCTGTTCACTTATTTTTGAAATCCTTGTTTTCATGCGATGAACAGCTAACAGAAAGTTGAAAGCATGTGTAGCACAGAAAACGTCTCTTGAGCAGTCACAAATTTAATTTGTTTTGCTTGTGTTTCATAGTCCTTTTGTATTGAGTTCTTGAGAACATTCAGCATATGAGTGACAGATGTGATGTTGAAAATAGGGTGTTTCAAAAGAATAATATAAAATATTCATTGCAAGTGAATTCTGAACTCAGTGAAAGGCAGTTTTTGTGCTTGAAATTTGAATCTAAGAGCTACCTTGTCCTGACTGTGGGACAGAGATACACTATAAGAATCACATCCAAAACTAATTGGTAGCTTGGATTTTAGATCCTGAGTATTTGCAACTAGTTGCTTAAGAGAAATCTACAAATGAAATGCAATGAAGGTGACATTCTAAAAGACAGCTGAGATGAGTGGATTTCCTTTAAACTACAACTTTAAAAAGCCATTTGATAATTTTGTAGCAGCACAAAAATAAAAAATTCACTGCTGCAAATGAATCTTTAATCAAGTATCAGGCTTGGATGTTAAACATAAGTTTTTGTTATTTCCAGGATAGTATGAACAATGTTTCTAGCTGAGGCTAGTAATGCAAGCTTAGGGAACACTCCTAAAATGTTTTACATGTTTCTTGACATAATAAATTATGCTCAGATCTCCAAAAGATAATAATAGCCTGTAGGAGTTCCTAAGCACAAGAACTAAGAAAACACCCGTGCAGCGGCAGCTTGGATTGGGCTACATAGACCTCCTAAACTGAGCTATGCTGGTTTGAACTGGAGGAGAGCACTGGAGGAATTCCTGTAACAGGCACAAAACATCCAACTGCTGCACCACTTTCTTCTGTGGAATAAACTGCTGCTGCATCTGCACCTATATGCACATACAGCAAAACAGTTTGGAGGTCACAGAATCACAGAA
>VZTO01024412.1:14624-65173 GCA_013400615.1 Syrrhaptes paradoxus | reverse complement strand
ATTTTGTTAATAAATAATGTTCATGGAACTTGGGTGCAATATCCAGACCCATAACTTCCTTGCAGTGGTTTTTCTTGTTTCTCAGTAAAAAACAAACAGTGAGAAAACAAATGAGTCTTCTCAGCTGGAAGTTGTTTGCATGGATTCTATTGCATTGGGAAGGACACAACATGAAATGGAAGTGCTAGTGTGTACCTGTGAGTTGTTAACATTGACTAGGAGTTGTTGACAAATGACTGATGTCATTTCACATCAGAAGATTGTCCCAGAAGTGTAGTGTCCACATGTTTTATTAAAGTAAGTTGAATCTGTCCCTACTTGGTTCAAGAGTTTTTATTGTGTCAAAGAGGTTTGTTTAAATAGATATCTTTTTAGAAGTGGTTTTAACCTCTAGAATAAATCTTAAAATAAGCTGAAATAACTTATTTTGTTAGAGGTTTATTTAACCTCTAAAAGGGGCTTTGCCAGTAGAAAAGGTTAAGATCTGTTTTTTGTGTTCATGATTAAGATACGGCTGATGTAGTAGTGGGAAGGAAGGGTGTGGGCAAGATTCTCTTCAGATACTTGACAAAAGCAAACGTAGGAAAACATGGTAACAAATGGCAATAAATATATGTTTCCACATAATCCATTGGTAAAGGTGTTTGGTTATTGGCTTATTTACTAAAGCATCATAACTTTTATGTTTGGAACTACAACTGATAGTTGTAATGCCAGATACAATAAAATTTGTGTAACATTTTACTGTTATGAACCTGTAATAAAAATTGCTGTTGCTTACAGTTTTGTTTGTGAGCAAAAACTTGACTTTTTTTTGGTGGTGGTGGTTGTTTTTATAATTTCTTTAATTTCAGTGGAAGTAGGTAACTTACTTCTGAGACAGGAAACTTGTTACAGAAACAAAGCATTTTCTGGTGTCAGGTTTTTTCACACAGTGTTGTGTTTCTTAAACATTCTTATTTCATTATGGTGGACAATCTTGGTCCTTAGCCTTATATATTTATGTGAACAGTTACATAGAAAGTGGGCTGCAGAATAAGAAAAAAAAAACAACCTCTTGCTTGTAAGGCATTGGAAAGAGTTGTAGGAGAATTCATTATCTAGAAATGTTTCTGGCAAAGGACTTCAGATGATACAGCAGACCGTGACAGAATATGTCTTAAGTTTGCTGGCAATCTAGCATTTTAAAATCTTGAGATGCTTCATTTACAAGCATAAACTAACCTTTTAACAAAGTTTTATCAACCTTTCAACCTTTTCCGTTTGTTAGAAGAGCATGGTATATAGTAGCTATTTCTGTTCTCAGTCAGCAGTTAAAATTAGCTTTCTATGAAATCAAATACTGCAGTATACAGAAAACGGATCAGCTGGTAATTTATAGCACAACAGTTGTGTAGTATCTTGCACAGTGTATGTAACTTTGTGATAATGTAGTCTTTTGAGTAACACCTTCAGTATATCTGCAGATGTGCTGGCAGAGCGCTCAGCATGATCCACATTAGAAGCTTTTTGTGTTGGAGTTGATTTTCTCCTATCTGTGTCAATCTTGAATAAATAAACTTGAGAGATGAGATTTGCATTAAGTAAGCATAGGAAACACATGGGGGTATGTGGTACTGCCATTTCTTCAGAGAATTGCTGGTTGAATGATTCATCGCTTTTGGATAATTGGAGCCTTTTTTTTTTTCCTCCAGAGGCAAAATGTATTTATAATTGTATATTTGCTAGTGTATCTCTTTAGAATTCTTCCCAAAAGAATGAATTTCCTATCCACATTTCTGGAGAGACAGGGCGAGAGAGAGAAGGGATGAGAAATGAGAAGTACATGTTATCATTCACAAAGAGTGCGTAGTTTTGTAAGAAGTCCAAATGAAAATTTTAGAGGTTCTTGTGAGCTCTTGGGCATTTTTTTTGTTGTTGTTGTTGTTGAGTAAAAAGAGGCGTGAGTGAGCTAGGTAAGAATGCATGACTGTTGCTTTTCTTATGCAGAAAAGAAATTGTGATCTGAGCAGAATGCCATGCAGTTTTTTGATTAAAACCACAGTTCTCATTAGGTATAACCTCTTCTTACTGGGTGTGACTCACGTACTTGACGCTCAAATATCGAGTCATGAGAATGCATTTGGTAAGACTCAAAGTCCTGTTAGAAGTAGTTTTAATATTGTCTGAGAGGTGACAAAATTGGCTAAATCCCTAGTGCGTCACTTTAACTGCCTGTATATTAATGAACTTGTTGAGGGTACAGTTAAAATATCTGTTGAGTCAGAATGTTTAAAGGGTACAGATAAAGGTATCAGTTACTGAAACAGTGAGTTTTGCAGTGCGTTAGTGACTTCAAAATTGAATTAACTCAAAATTGCTGACTTGCAATTCACAGTGTCTGTAGAAGTTTAGCTACTGAGTAATAGCAGGGGCAGTATAAGGTTAGCAGGTTCAGCATCCTGAACAACCAGGTGTAGCAGCCCCACTAGTTCAAAACTGTTGAAAATGAAGAGTTTATCTCATAGGAAAGCTGAGTAAACAAACCAAGCCAAGAAGTTAAGTACTTTATAAAATCTTTTGCACTTTCTGCTGCCACAACTGAAAGTGTATTCCCCAAATCTCACAAGTTCTAGTCCGTAAGCTTTTAGCTTGATTCTTCTTTTCACAAAACCTGACCTGGATTGCAGCTGTATGTATATCGAACTCTTATTTGTCACTGATGTGAGCAGGTTTACAGCTTGTGCAGAAAAGACTTTTTCTTCTGACTAGGGTAATTTAACCCCAACTCGTTCATTAAAACATTGTTGAGTTTTATCAGGAGGAAGAAAGCAGATTGAGTAAATTTATTTCTTGCTTTTTTTTTTTTTTTTTTTTTTTTGTTAGTGTATATTTCAGTTACTGGTCTTTAAACTAAAGGGAAATAATACTGTCCATCTGCCTTTTACAGGTCTCCGTATTATCTACCTGTGGTGTCTCATTTGGGNGCCTGCCCCCAACCCCTTTAAAAAATTTAAAAAAATAAATAAATTTTAAAAACCACACAAAAAAAAAAAACCAAAAACAAACACCCCAAAACGAATATGCAGGAAATAAACCAGAAGGAAACATTCTTTTGTCCCTTCAAAATGCGTATTGCCATAGGGTTGTTACATACGAACAGCACTGATGTTTGGTTGTGGTTGGACACTGACCCACAAGTGCCATCAGTGCCTGCTGGCTTATTCCCTCCTGTGCCCCCAGCAAGTATTGTGGCAAGCGTAAGGTGGTTTCTGCCTGCCCAGTCACAGGCACTGGATTGTTTATAAGTAGAGGGTGTGTGTGTGTTTTACTCTCCCACCACAGTCTTTTTGCAATCTATGTATCTGATGTCTCTCATCTTATAAAGATGGTAGGTTTAAATCCTGATGTAAATTATGACTTGTTAAAACAAGTCAAAGAAAAAAAAAGTGGCACATGTTATCCATCAAACCCAGTCCTTCCCCTGACCACCAAGCGGCATACTGGATGAGATACCTGTTTTGGTTTCCCAGAAGAGGGCAAGGTTCTTTGATTCTGAAGGAAAGAAAAATGAGAAGGTTGAGAAACATTGTCTTGAACTTAAAAAAGAGCCATGGGAACAGTTACATAGGATAGTGATCTTGGTACAAAATTTACAGGTCTATAGTTCTAGTGGTTCCAGCTAGGTGGTTTTCAGTTTGTTTGAGTTTTTTAAAGGATAAAGATAGTATCTACTATGTTTATTTTTCCTTTCAGTTCAAGAAAGTGTTTCTGTTATTTCCTCTTTTTTTTTCATTTTTTTCCCTATGTGTAGCAGTAGCCATCCAATTCTTGGTTATTTATTACAGTTTAATGTATTTGTTTAGTCCAGGCTTTTCTTTTTTGGTGCCTCAGTCTCTGGTAATGTTTTCACAGATTCCTGTTCTGTTTAGAACTCTGAAGTATTTTTAGCCATTTCTTTAAAATGTTGTACCTCCTGTGTAATAGCCATATAATTAGTTCATTTTTTAAAAATGTGCTCCATAGTGTAAGTCAGCTTTTGTGGTACAAAACAGGTTTGTATTGATAAACTTACAATTATGGTGTGCTGGCTTCAAGAACCATTGCGGGAGAAGTACATGAATAATGTGGGTAGGGTAGATTAACCTTGACATCTGTGGGACATGGGCAGACAGAAAGGGAAGTGATTAGATGAGTAATACCCTGCTTTCCATGTCACTGTAAATAAGCATCGGGTAGTTTTCTCACATCTTTACCCACATGCCTTTGATATGCCCAAAGATCAAATACCTTTTGTTCGTTTTCCTGTTCATAGCAAATTTTCTTAAAGAATATGAGACAGTTAATGTATAAAAAGTAGTTAAAAATAAACAAATCTAGTATTTTAGTATGTCAGGTGTGAAAAATAATAATCTTCAGAGTGCAGGCAAGTGAGCTAGTTCGCAGAGTATGGTTTATGTGCTACTTCTACCAGATGGTAAAGGTGAGGTAGCTCCAGTTCAAGCAGGTCACTGAGGTGATAATGCATAGCATAAATAGTGTTCTCTCTTCAGAGCCTGAGGGGGGAAAAAAAATAATAACAACCATTAAAATACAGAAGGAAGTGAAAAACTAACTATGACCTTGCATTCAGCTTGTTCCTCTAGCAGTGTTGTCTGTGGGCTGGAAAAGGTTGTTGACCACTAGTTTACATTCTGGTGTTTTTGAATGTGTCATGTGGAGTTCCCCCATGGAACTGGAAGGTGTTGGTCTCCAAAGTAGACAGCTTTAAGAAAGGAGATATCTGTGTATGAAACAAGGGATTTGTAATAGGAGACACTAGGGTACATCTGCAGGGATCCATCACCATCTTTGTGACAGAATGTAATTCATGTTTTTGTTTCATATCTTTCCCTCTTCTCCAATAGCTGGGAGTAAGTTGCTTGACTGAAATGACATTGTGTGTGTATATTTATGTACGCACATACACAATTTACACTTTTTTGAACTTTTGTTTTGAATTTGGTGAAAGCTCTCGTCACTATTCTTCCTTCAGAAAAGGATTTCATAATCCAAGTCTTAGTCCTAGGAGAAGTCTCTAATATAGCTGGAAGTGCTGTTATAGCCCACAGTTTGCCTGATTTCACAGCATTCCATGCTAATAATTAAAATGTATCTGTGATGGCTGAAGCTAATAATAAGGACATATATGAAGGTATACTTTTAGTTTTTGTTTCCACAGAGGAGCTAGCAAAGGTCCTGATTTCGTATAGATGGATGTTCATCAAATTTTCTTTCATGTGCCAGTATGAACAGTTCAGGCAGATGACTGAAATGTGGTTTGGTTCCCTAAAGGTGTTCAGCTGGATAGTATATGATGTGAACACTTCAGTTCCTTTTCCTCCAGTGCTCTCCATCAACCTACTATAAAGACTGAAAATGGTGAAAGCGGTTTTAAAATTTTTTGAGTTGGGCAAACATTTCTTGTTACTGCTACTGTGTCTGACAAAACACCTGAAATATTTCAGTCCTGCTGAGGCTGACTAGTACAATACTGTAATGATACAACCTATTGGTCCTTCTTAGGGTTAGTCGTTTATTAAGGAGTGTGAAAATTAATTACTTGTATCCTCCCTCTTGCATGAAAGGCGTGGGAGAGGGAGGAATGCTTCATGGCCCATGAACTGGGTTTCATACCACATGTTATTAAAGGCCATTCTGTTGATGGAAGGTATTTGCTGTCTGATATTTTTTCTATCTTGTGATATAGGTGTTTAGGTGCCTGTATTGGGTTTATGTGACAAGATTTTGGTACTGGGAGAGGGGGCTGAAGGGGGGTGGCTTCATGTGAGAAGACACCAGAAGCTGCCTCTGTATCAGAGCCAGTTCCAGCCAATTCCAAGATGGACCTGCCACTGGCCAAAGCTGAGCCCATCGGCGATGCTGATCATGCATCTGTGATAACATATTTAAGAAAAGGTAAAAAATGCTGCATGGCAGCTGTGTGAGAAAGGAGTGGGGGAAAAATCAGGGAAGCAGCCCTGCGGATATCAGAGTCAGTGAAGAAGAAGGGGGAGGAGGTGCTTGAGGTGCCAGAGCAGAGATTCCACTGCAGCCTGGGGTGAAGACCATGGTATGCAGGCTGTCCTCCTGCAGCTCATGGAGGTCCACAGTGAAGCAGGTATCTGCCTTGCAACCTGTGGAGGACCCCATACTGTAGCAAAAGGATGTGCTCTGAATGAAGCTGGAGCCTGTGGAGGGCTCATGTTGGAGTAGGCTGCTGGCACGACCTGCAGCCCCTGGAGAGGAGCTTGCACAGGAAGAGGAAGAAGTGGAAGATAAAGGAGAACTTTAAATGTTTTATTTTGCCAGCTAAGGGCAGATGCCATAACGAGGCAGATTGCTGTATTAACCTTCTCTTTATTCTTCCAGGCTCGTGATATTGTTTTGAGCGTGTTTCTTGCAGAGAAATTTCCTTTGTGTCCTTGGAATTGAAGCATACCCTTGAGCTAATAATGAGAATATGCTACCCTTTTGCTCCCTTCTTCCCCCACCCTTGTTTCACACAGAGGAAGCAGAAGACCCTGAAGTGACATTTGCTCAAAGTTTTGGTGTCTGGGAGAGGTAGCTTATACCTTTTGATTGCTTCAGGCTAGTTAGTGTACTATCTGAGAAGAAATGGAGGATGCATGTTTCTGACACTTGCCGTGGCTGTGCTTTATTGGGAGGTTACAGGGCACTGTGTAAAAGCAAGCTATGTATGCCATAATGGAGTGGCAGATGAGGTGGAGTGGTAGATGAGGGTCGTTGGGGTGGAATGAGTTTGTAAGCAGGGTCCTTGTCAAATATATGATCCAACTTTTATTGCTATTTTTGTCTGAAATAGGTCAATTGTTGTATTGCTGTAACTGCAGAGACCTCAATGATACCTCAGATTCTTGCATCATCTGAAGGAAGGCTGGGGAACACCACTTCAATGGGGCTGTTTCAGAATAGACTCTTCTTTTTTGAAAGGTCTTGACCTCAGTAGGTATCAGTTTATGTATTTGTTTCCTGCAGTAATGGTTGCAAGTGAGTAGCTTCATTTGTCCGATTTTGAAAACTGTGGTGGGCAATAGGTTCATAGGAGTGTCTGGGGGAGGGAGTTGTGAAGTGTGCCTTCCTATTTCTGTCCTTTTTATGTGCTGTGGATGGTCTCAAAAAGAAGGAAAGAGTTGAGAAACACCGTTACGGGGTGTTGGCCGAGTCCGTGAGATCAGGACCCCCTCTAGTGGTCACACCTCTGTCAGACTCCAGGCGATGTTGTTACCAGCCTGTTGGTTTGCTCTCAGTCCTGTTTTGTGTTGGTTTTTTTTTTCCTCCCTCTAAAACCTCCATTTAAGTCCCCTCTGATGACTGTGGTGAATATGTATGATTACTATTACAGTTGTTACTTTGACAAGTAGTAAATTGGGTTCTTTCTGACCATCAGTGACTCAGAAGACTGTGTCGTGTTGTGTATCACTAGTGTTAGCTCTTTAACTTGCCCACATGTTATAGTGCTATGTCAAGATTTGGAGTAGGGAAGAATCAGAGAACTCTTGTACACAGTGGCAAAGGAGAAACTTTTAATATGTTAAATCATAGTAATCATAAGAAAAGTGGATACAAAAGTACATGTGTGATCACTTCGAAATTTGCTACACTTGTAGAGTAATCTTAATTTGTGTCTTTGAAGTGGAGGCTTTAATGTTAATTCTTAAACTAACAATGGGAGACAGATGGAAAATATGCTGACAGTGCTCCAAAAACTAGTGCTCAGCAAGTGTGTGAAACAGCAGAGTTTCTTTACAATATGTTCAAAATATTTTTCGTGCAACGTCTATACATTTTTATGTATGGGATAGATGCACTTTCTACATGTTTTGTCCGTGGTTGTACATCTAGAGTCAGTGGTGTTTATCAGTGTCTAAATGTTACATTGCATCAGTAATGATGACTTTCTTGGGAATCAGCATTGGAGCTAATTTTCTCAATCTGCTAGAAGTTGTAGCTTTGGAATGAAAAAACTTGAGTCCATGCACTACTATGTTATATTTTTTCTTACATAGAAGCAGAATTGTTTTTACTTTATTGGGCTTTCTTTGTCTTCTGTCAGTTGTTCTGTCTGCTAAATAGCTTAAATAGAAATGTCTCGTAGTGAAGAATTCTGTGTGGCATAGTTGTCATGAAGCAACCAGAATGCATTTGGTGCCAGAGTCAGTGGAGGTCTTTGCTGCCTCTTTTTTGTTCATGTAGCATCACCGTCAGTAGGAGTTGCTGACTACAGTGAAAGCTGGCTGTACATCCAGGATATTATTCATTGATACTGGCAGACAGAGAGGGCAAGTAGTTGAGACAGCTGCTATGCCAGATAATGACAAGTTGTAGGGCAGTATATAGCTTTTTATAGTTGCATTACAGTGTTTTCATGGGTAATATATAGCATTTGTCTGTGGGATGATGCCTTTTCCTACCATTTAGGGGGAAAATTGAATAAAGGCTACAAGAAGTCATTGCTTCATTAGGGAGCATTGATTATTTGATTCTCATAGGTGCAATCACAGTAATAATAGATCACTTGCCTTCTTTGCCAAGACAAGTATGGATGAGATACAGTGCCTTCAGTTTGTGGCTTCAGTCATCGATGTAGATATAGGTACCTAATAAGAAATACAGGCTTCCTTAAAGCCTAATAGAAATATGGGTGATACAGTATAAAAGGTGAAACAGTTGTGTCATGTCATATACAGACTTCTTTATGTATTTCCCAGCATTCTTATTTGCATGATTTTCTCATTAAATTAGAGGTGAATTTACAATTTTTTTAAGCTCTTGCAGTGACTTGCTTTAATTTTATCAAATCCAATTCAGATATATCATTTGAACACCCTGAATGGTATCTTAGTACAAATGCAAATACGTTCTTCAAAATAATTCCTGTCTTTTATTCAGTAAGTGCTGAAGAGTACAAAAATAGAAACTTGGTAGGCTGGAGTTGAGGTTGTTTGGGTGACTTTTGTACCTTGCAATTTCTTGATTTCAAAACTCCTTATCAAATACTGATGTGTTTTCTGTTTCAGATCTTTCTCTATCTCTCAAAAATTTCCAGCTCAAGGGTAGATTCATGCATACTTGTGTAATTCCAGCTTTTGTCTGTTGTAGGTTAGCATGTTAGAAGTATAAATTTATAGTGAATATTTCTATGATCTGAAGATTCAACACCACTGCTTTTTGATAATACTGCTTCATTAAAATTCTTGGCTAAGATTTGTGATCTAATGCAAATGCATATTTATTTAATGAATTGCTGTTCTGACTTAAAGGCTTAAACTGTTCAGCTCTCCTGTGAATAGTCTGGAATTGTTATTTAATAATGTATTAATAACTAGTATTTAATAATGTACTGCTAACTGGAAGGCAGGAAAATTGGAGCACTTGGTAACCTTACTGAAAGAAATGTAACTATGTGACTTCCAGTATTTTTTATGGTTATTTTTACAATACCATTTTGGTTTCTGTAGTGGCAGTGTTTCATGTCAGATGTAGTGTCAGTTTGTAATCTGCCTGTAAAACATGAAGTTGGAAAGGCCCTAGTCTGCAGTGGTACTTCATGGTGGTAGACATATTCAGAGCTACCAAGGATTTAAATGTTTTGCCCCAGTGATGGGATCGGTTATCCCTGATGTGATGGCAGCATGGACTCTGACCATGCAGTGTGCTAGTCACCAAACAGCTCTTGGAGTCTTCTGTTAATGCTTATTTACTGGTCTGAACGTTTTGCTTTTTTATTGTTCGCTCCCAGCTAAGGAAGTGCTTATTTTGTGTAGTTCCTGTCTAGCTTCCAACATAGTAACATTCCTCACACAAAAGCCATGTCGTTGTGCCAGAATTGTGCTGACTCTTTTAAAGATGAAGATTCCATCTAATGTTTTCCTAAANTTTTTTTTTTTTTTTTTTTTTTTTTTTTTTTTTTTTTTTTGTTCTGTTACTTTATTTTGGAGTTTTAACAAATTTGCTCTTGGCAGGAGAAGATGAAGTGAAGCCAGATGTAGTTTGAAAACATCTTGATGTCACAAATAATGAATGAATAGTGTATTTAATTTACAACAAAAAACCTCACTCCAGCACATGATGTCTCCCCGCTACCCCCTTGTTTATTTTTCTGACACCTATTTCTTAGCGGAAGTTAAAGAAAATAGTTACCTCAGCTGTAACCTACCTATACTGTCTTGGCAACCATGAAATGTACTTCTGCCCTCATAGATTGATTAATTTGTTAGATCTCCTTTTTGTTAGATAGTATAAGCAAATGAATCAAAATTCCTTCAAACACTAGCAAATTCCATCCCTCTCTCCTTTTCCATTTCTGTAGCAAAGTCTCATCTGTACGTTACCTTCATTATTTTTAATTAAGGTGAAGCATTATTCTTCAAATTAAGCAAGGGAGATGTGTAGCTTAGTGATTTGGGAACTGCAGAGTTAAAAAATTACAGTAAGAAAGTAAGGGTTTGCCAGCTAATTATTTCTGTATTTTAAAAATATTTTCAGAAGTTGTTTAAAATTTTAGTTTCTGCATTCTTCTTTTTCCCTGAATAATGAACCCAAGAAAAAGCCTTTGCAAAATATATTTCAGAAAGTTAATGAATTGTGACAGAAACAAGATACATGCATACTGTTTTTCTCAATATGTTCAAAAGGTTCTACAGTTTTCTTAAGACTTAACCCCAGTATTTTATTCTAGAACTTAAATATCAGAGTAAACCTGAAATACGTACAGACTAATTGTAAAATGCAGTAATTTGAGGCAAAAGTACCTTAGTATAAAGTAATATCAAAATAATTATGGAAATTTCAGAGCTTTCTGTAAATATTTACATATGCTTTTAAGGTACAGTATAAAATTATTATACAGGCTGGTTTCCTTTTCACCTCTGAAGACATGCACTTTTCTCTGTGGAATTTTCAGAGACATCTGAAAGCCTGCTAAGGCTTTCTTCACAGCTGCATCATGTTCAGAGGCTCACATTCATTCTGGGATGGAACAAAAACAATATATATTTTTCTTTTGCTTCCATTTGATCAGGGAGGTCTGGGTTTTGGCAAAAATTATTGCCACTAGTTAAAAAACATGCGATGAGGGTTCTGTATGTCAGATTCCATTCCAGTACGCTGTTTTTCAAAGACATTCAGATTTGGTATTAATGATACCTCTTACCAGTTAATTGTAGTAGCAAACTTCTGCTTTCTTTATTGTTATGTTACAGTGGTGTTAAATGAAATATATAGTTTTTATTCCTCTGCCTTGGTGTGAATAGAATTGGGTTTTTATTATTTAGGAAGCAACAATAGATTCAAGTGTTGAAATTATCTTAAACTGTGATAACTAGAAAATAACAAATAACTTATTTCCTTTGTGGTAAGATAATGCTTGAATTCCTTTGTTGTGTACATAGTGTGTCCTGTAGCCCTGAGGATGACAGGAAGGAATTTGTCTGTTATCTGCAGGCTTTTTGTTTTCTCCTTTTTCAGGTTAACAGAGTTAAATCCCTTGAGAACAAAGGATATTAATAAAATAGAAATGAGTTAAAAAAACATTTTACTGTCATGGTAATGTCTGTTGTAGGACCAGGGTCAGTGTAGTTGCTCTTCCACTTTTTTGAGGTACTGGAATTTTTTAAGGGTAAGTCAAATGCTGTGGCAAGTCCCTGTTATTCAACATGAAGGTAAATGAGAACAGGCATGATGATGGAGTTTAAGTGGTGGGTTGCGGTTTTAGTAGCGTGAGAAGGAACATTACTGTGTTCAGTTTTTCATCTGTGTATCATTTGAAGGATCAGATGAAGGGTGAAAACTCTCTGTGTACCATCCAGTGCCATGCAGGTTGTCTCCAGCCTAGGCCTAAAGTTCAGATCACTCCTACGGATCTTGCTGCTCCCTCCCCTTTAAAGGAGGAGGCAAGAGCAGTGTATACATGGCATGTCACTGCAGAAAAACACGGTTTAAAAAAATGGAAGTTTTTATTTGAAATGGAGTTGTAAGATATGAAGATTCCCTGCATGACTCAAAAAGTAGTAGCATGGCAGTCCTCTGTTAATATCTGATAACAGACATAGCTAGGAAGGCAGCAAGAGAAGGAACCAGTGCTAATTTTTTTTGGAATGCCGTGTTAGTAAGCAGGTACTCTCATGACAAATAGAAAACAGTAAAGGATTAAAGCACTAAAACAGAGCAATATGGAAGAGCTTTCTTCCCATTTGTAACAGTAATAATGTTCACTCAAATAGGGAATACTTTAGTTTGATGGCAGAAGTGAAGGAAAGGAGAAGCTGAGGTAATGCTGCCATCAAAACCTGGTAACAGAAAGCAAAACAGTTCAAGCATTACTGTTTTACAGTAGATTAGAAATGAATAAATTTGGTTGAAGTGCTCAATTCAACCATACTGCCATTTGGGTCAGCAGGGGTGCTCTCAATTACTGCACTCGTAGGCCATTGCTGTTGTCTTGGTAGAGGATGGAATAATGGAATGAACTTTGTCAGAAACAATGAAGTGAAGCAAAGTGGAGCCTGACAAGGGGAAGAGTGTACTAGATTTCAGCTTGCATTACAGGAGGCAGGAACAAAAATAAAAATGGTAAAACCTTCATACTGACAAGTTTTGAACTTAAGCTGTGCCTCTGCACAGCAAACTGATGAGTCTGGAACTGCAAAGGAAGTTAAAAACATCTTCAGGCTTCTACCTGTTTGTTCACAAAAGCAAAAAATTGCTTTATGGTCCTAAAGAGAGTTGGATCATCAGTACTGTAGAAATGTATCTGCTATGCTTTGGCTACTTTTCACTTTATGTAGCGTAATAAGCTTTGAAGAGTCAGAGAGGAGTCCTAAATGGCAGCAGCGAAGAAGAGAGGAGATGGTTAAGTTCACTTTTTTAATCTTGTATCCTTCCCATCAGACATTTCACTCTTTTGCCTAGGTACATTCCTGTTCCTTCCACTTAAAACAGATGACCATTCTTCAAGTCAGGTTACCCATCTGGTGGTACAGTTTCTGATGATAAAAGATGTTTGTTCTGCAATACTGTTTAAACATTTTTTTGAACCCGATTAATTCAGGTGAACACTGGTATGCATTATTATTTTATGACTTAAGCTCACATCAGTATTATGATACCTAATTTTTCATATTGTGGTAGTAAAGGAACAAAGCTCAGTAACACTTACTCCTACCAATTTTCCTTTGTGTCTGTGTGCTTAAAATGAGAAATAAAAAAATGAATAACTGGTCAGAAATCAAGAGCTTTTGATCTGTTGGTACAAGCACTCACCTGGGGGATTGGAATCCATCATTGTTGTCTTCTGTGTACTTATACCATATATCAAATCCATTCCTGAAGGTCTTCACCATTTTTGTAGGTGACATGCTTTTATCATTGACTGAAATTTAGGGGGCTCTGCAGCCCCTGACATAAAAAAGACATGGACCTGTTGGAGCAAGTCCACAGGAGGGCCACAGAGATGATGAAAGGGCTGGAACACCTCCCCTATGAGGACAGGCTGAGAGAGCTGGGGTTGTTCAGCCTGGAGAAGAGAAGGCTCCAGAGAGACCTTAGAGCAGCCTTCCAGTACCTGAAGGGGGCTACAGGAAAGGTGCGGAGAGACTTTTTGTGAGGGCCTGTAGTGACAGGACAAGGGCTAATGGATTTAAACTGGAAGAGGGCAGATTTAGGCTGGGTATTAGAAAGACATTCTTTACTATGAGGGTGGTGAGACACTGGCACATGTTGCCCAGGGAAGTTGTGGATGCCCCATCCCTGGAGGTGTTCAAGGCCAGGCTGGATGAGGCTTTGAGCAACCTGGGCTAGTGGAGGGTGTCCCTGCCCATGGCAGGGGGGTTGGAACTCGATGATCCTTAAGGTTCTTTCCAACCCAAACCATTTGGTGATTCTGTGAAATACAGGTCAGTTTGAAGAGTTACCTGAAGAACTTTTAAAAAATTGTTATTTAAATAAATTAAATATATAACCCTTGTTGTTTGTTTTCTCTAAAAACAGTCATTATTTGCAGATGTCTAGCTGTGTATCGGCTAGGTCTTTGAGTATGTTATATGAACTTTGGAATCTATACTTGATTCTGTTTGCAAGTATTTCCTCAGCATATTGAGTCCTGCAAATAATTACTTTTTATTAGACCAAATAAATTTTAATTGAATGTTTGCTCTTTTATACGCAGTCTGTTCCATTTCAACATTGTGAATGTTAGCACTAGTTTTATTCTGCATAATAAAAACATTGGCTTAATTTGCTGACTCATAGTAGGATTACATTTAAAACTTTCTTCTAATAAAGAAGTGTAGCTGTTCGAAGTATATATTTCTGATGATTAAAAAAAGTTTTTCTTTTTCTCTTCTCAGATTTATCCAAGAATAGATTAACTGAGGTTCCTACGGAGTTGTGCCATTTTGTGTCACTGGAAACACTAAATCTATACCACAATTGTATTAAAATTATACCAGATGCCATAGTAAACTTGCAAATGCTAACTTACTTAAATTTGAGGTAAGTTTAACTTTGCCACATTTTTTGTTTATTTGTAAGCGTGTAAAGCTTTTCTGTCTGCACTTTATGTGTTTCTGGAACAACTGGCTACATTTTTCATTTTATTAAAAGCTGTAGTGCAAAAACTCATTGGCTGTAGATACAGCTCTGTATTGAAGGCATTGTAAATGCCAAAATATAAATTTAATTATCTAAAGAACAACCAAGTAGTATTAATCCCTTTCTTTCCCTTATTCTTCTAGCAAATTCAGAATGCTAATTATATCAGCACAGCTGGAATCTTTTAATGATAAATTTTGTGGAACTACATACTTCTTGTAGTTAAAAAGCCGGAGGGACAGAAACAAAGGAGTAATGTGGTTTTTTTCATGGGGAGTGGAGAGGAAAGGCATGATACTTTATCATTAATGTCTCTGTATTATGCAAAAACTATAGTTTCTGTGAAAAATGTGCATGAATACTAATCAGTATAGAGAATTGTCACTGGCTGAAATGTAGGTGGATGCGTATTTGCTTTTGAGAGAGGTAATGTCAGCAGTCTTTTCAGTTGGGATAAGGTGTGGAGGTTTATTTGCAGTTGAGTATGCAAAAACCGTTATAGGGAAGATACAGTAATCTGTTTTCTGTGAGACTGAAGTTTGGGCAGGGGGCAAAGTGTCTCTTGGCTTTTAAATTCAGGATATGAAGGCTTGATCATCAGTTTTGTAAACACTGAGAATATTTCTCAAGCCTTCCTGTGTTGTTACTGTACTACAGTTTTGGCCACTTTGGAACACTAATTTTGGCTCTAGAAATTGAAACAGAATAGTGTGTCCTGGGTATCTGCACACATGTAAGGAATAGGCCTTGAAGTTTTGAAATCCTGTTTGTTGCAGATACATAACGAAATTAAGACTGGACGAAATCATTAAGTTTACATCTTAGTAAATTTGAGAATTAGAATGAACTCAATTAGAACTCAATCTAGTGAACTAGTGAATTAGAACTCAATGAAGTGATGGAACTTATGTGAATTGTGATAAACCCAGAATAGTTAGAGAGTTAAAATCACGTATCACATAAATTAGACAATCGAAATGAAAGGAAATTTTTCAAGTTTTCCTAAATAAGGTCATTTCCCTTGGTTTAAAATCTCCTTTTCACCTAGATGTGCCCTTCTTCCATGTTAGCTGAACACAGTAAGCAGTCTGGAGAAGGAAAGATATCCTTGACTTGCTAACCATGTTGCTTCTTGGCAAGAAAAATTTTATAGATTTAAAATTAGTATTTTTCTTCCTGTTACCAGCAGAGCCCATATGCTAAATTGAAGGTGATGCCAAGAGATATACATAGCCTTTGGGCCTTGGTGGATACTTTCATGTTTTATTTAAAGAAATTACTTTTAAACTAATGATGATTTATTACTTACTTGCCCTGGTTACATGCTATTCCTTATCTCTTAGTGGGTTGCTTCCGAGTTCTGTAGAACTTTTTTTTTGTGTGTCTGATCTGCTACGTAGTGTAACTTTTTTAGATTCTAGGGTTCCTCAATTTGAGTTCTTTCGAACTTAAAAAAAAATTCTACTTATTTTTTAGAATATTGTCTTGGTCTTCTGTAAAGACACTAGAACTGAGAATCTTGACTCCACAATAAACATTGATTTTTTTTTTTTCAACTACTGCTGGTTAGTAGCTGGATTTCACATTTTTGGTATCCTTGGGTTTGTTATTTGATACCTGTCTGTCTCCAAGCCTGTGTAGTTTGCTTTGTAAAACATTTTGAGACTGTCGTGTGGAGCATAAATATATGTCATTATATGCAGTTTTGAAGTAGACCACTGGATTGGCAGTTGAAGAAGAAGTGTTTTGAGACTTTTGGAATTTTGTTTCATTTTGTTTCAATTCAGTGTTGCAACTCTTTCTGAAATTACACAAGACAATTTTTGCCATCTGTTTTCAGAGTTCAGTCATGCATATTTGTTTTCTGGAGCCTTAACAGTTATGTACAAGCTAACTAAAATGGTTCTTCCTGGGATGCCACTTTAAGTTACTGTTCATTGTTTTCCTACAGGGTAATATCCATTAAAAAAAAGAGATATTTTTTTAAAACCCCTCAAATATTTTAGGAAAGACAGTAGTTAATGTGTTATTTTGTTGAGCTTAAAATTTCTTCTCAGAATTGATCTGCAAATCACAAGAAATTAATTTTTTTTTTTTTAAGAAATAATGTCTGTAAGAATAAAACGGCACATGTCGATCACATAAAAATTTTTATCAATTTTAGGAAAAAGTAAGATACAGAGATAAAATGGTTCAGTATGAGTCTTGGAAAGTAATGAACCATTTATGGTCACAGAATTTTTTGCTTTTTTTACCTGGATTAATATCATAGAATCATAGAACAATAAGTACCAAGTAATCAATCTTCAACTATAAGTGTGCTTTAAAGTAATTGAGAAAATAACCATTTTGTCTGTAATTTATTTATTTGTCTTTCAACTAGGCCAAAAGATATCCACTATACCGCCACATAAAACCATAGGAATATTTAAGTACTTGCAAAATATTGTCTCAGCTGACTTTCTTGTATTCATCAGGAAGGGAAACAGCTGTTCTAGGTGACAACCAGCCTTGTTACAATATTATTAAACTTCTATAATGCATTTTTTCCAGAGTGGTAATATTATACATTACTGTTTAGTCAGTAGTGCAAATGTTTTTTGTGTGCAAGTGTTTTCTTAATGATTGCTGTTGGAAAATTAAAATTTTATTTGTGTAAAATCTGATCCATCAAAATTATGGAATTTTACAACTCTCACTGGTGTTTTTAATGGTTTTGTTCGTTTGTTTGTTTTGTTGCAGTCGAAATCAACTTTCCTCTTTGCCAGCTTGCCTGTGTGGTCTTCCTCTAAAAGTCTTAATTGCAAGTAACAATAAGCTAGGTTCCCTTCCGGAAGAGATAGGTCAGCTAAAACAGTTAATGGAACTGGTATGTTACCGATTTTTTTGTTGTTGTGTCTTTGTATTTAACTAGAAACAGTAAAATTCACTTTGCAAATGTATTTGAACAAATGCTTAACACTGTAATGCAGGTTAAAAAATAAACTTTTGAACTTGTCAAGTGTGTTGAGTAGTAGCACAATAGTTTCCTTTTTGTTCTTCAGGACTCTTCTAAACAGCATCACTGCCTTTGGTTCATTCAGAACTCGGCTTCTAAGTTCATCGTCTTCATCAGTTTTACTCACCACCTGCAGTGGCTTCTTGTTTTGCAGAGCCTGTTTTGGCATCAGGCTCTGCAAAGCTGTATCCCCCTCTGTAGCACCCTTTTTTTCTGTTACTACTATCTGCTTACCACATTGCATTCCACTAGTGATACTGGTCTTATTAGTTTATTTACATTTTATTTCACTGTTTTTGTCATGCAACTTTCATTTCCTGGAAAACCCATCTAAACAGATTTACGAAATGATTACATTCCTGTTGTTCTCAAAGCTGTCCACATGACTACTGTTTCTGCAAGCAGTAGGTCATCTATAATATATTGTCTAATAAATGAGAATTTGAAAAGGCAAAAATTTTTGGTACCTTAACTTAAAATTAATTTGATTGCATATATTTTTTAAAGTTTCTGTGTGGAAAATGTGTGTAAGAGACTGCTTCCCTTTCTCTCCCGTTATCTTCCTCTTCTGTGTATTGTAGGCTGAGACTGAATTTTATGTGGCATACACGTTACGTCTTATGGTTATTTCTGTTCACCTTGACCTCTTAAAATACAAATTGACAAATAAACTACATTTTGACACTGCTAATTTATGCATAATAAAACAATAATATTTGAACTTTTTTCAAGCTGCTGAGATCTCTATTGACTGCATTCATCTTGAACATCTTTTCAGTATCTGAAAGTGCCTGCTTATTGTATTACTATTTTTATAACAGTAGTTTCTCTACTAAAGTATGTTACAGAAATTGAGCTGACCTTGCTTTAGACCTCAGTCCTGCTACTGGTTCTTCATTTGTGAAGTGGCAACTGTGGGTCTTTTTTCTTTCTAATATTCTTTTTGTACAGCATCCTGTGGTAATAGGCTTCTATTATTTATTGCAACTGATTTGTCTGTTAATGAGGATTGGAGGCTAGTTACCTTTTACTTTCTGGGTTATATCTAAACTAAAGACTACCAGGTTTGTTTTGTTTTGTTTGGTGAACATTATTAATTTGTCTTACCAAATAGTTTAATTTTGTGTGAGATAGGTTTAATTACATGACTGAAATTGTTTTGATGTAATTACCCTTCAGTAGAAGTGTGTTAGGCTATACCATTATTTCTGTTGTGCCTCAAATAGAGTCTTTAAAAGATTATGGTTCTAGTTTTATAAATAATTAAAGTTGAACAGTATTAAACACATCCTAATTTAGGGGATAGGATGAGTGGAAAGATAATAAACAAAGATCGGAACCGTTAGCTCTTGATTGCTTTTAGGATAAATGTAGCCTAGCGTGGTGGTAGGGGGTTAGTGTGAAATAATTGAAAGACTTGGCCTGATTGTCTGGTCAAAATAATATGTTTTATTTGTATTAACTAAGATCTGTGATAGTATTTTCAGTAAAGAGCTGCTGCAGTGCTTTCATGTCTAATTCCCCTTTCAATTTCAAGTGTGAACCCTCTCAGTAAGGTGAACTAGCATTGCTGATACTGGAAGTGTTTCATTTGTTAGTAGGAGTTTGTACATGACTTAATAGTAGCCCTTATCCTATTTTAGAATTTTGAAGACTTAAATACTAAAAGCTTGAAAATCAATGTAGATTTTACTCAAAGGAGATAGGGTTTGTTTGGGGTTTTTTAAACAAATTATATGTTTAAATTAACTTCTGGAATACTGGATTTTCATATTACTTTCCAGTTATGGTATAATTTCAGTGTTACTCCTTGTCATGAAGAACACACCAATTTCTGCTCTAAAAAGATTTCAAATAAGATGCTATAGCAGCATGTCACTTTGGTAGCCTAGAAGAATTATAAAAGCTGAAGAAGGTCTGATGCTAGTTCTTTGTTTCTTAGAAGGCCGGGGGAGAAGTGGATGACAAGTTTTTGTTAAATTGGGCATGGTTCTGTTCAAATGACCTGATTACTTAGTTTGATGCCACCATAAGTGTTTGATACATTTCCAGTGAAATGAGTTGCATTATTTAGCTGGAAATGGCTAAACTGTGATGTATCAGGAGAAGCAAACAGTGGTAGGATTGAGAACCAGTATCTGTATCGGCATGTATAATATAATGCAGTTTAGATAAGAAAGTGATCATTGTTCTAAAACAAGTAAAAAGAAAAAAATAAAGATTAAATCATGCTGCAGTTGTTGCAGAAAACATTCAGCTGTGTGAGAGTAATGCCAGCCTGAATAGCTGGTGGCCTCCAAGCGATACCCCCACCCAGCCCTCTGGCAGGGCATGCTGCCGTTTCCGGACATGCACAGTACTGGTGCTAAGCTGGCCCAGGGAACGATCCTGAGAGGTGACAGATGCCACGTGGATGGATTCAGTTCTTGTATTACTACGACTTTGCCGAGCACCCTCAGGTTTTCAAAGTGTTTTACAGCTTTTTACACTCTGCATGCAGTAAAATCTGTACGTATGTAGCAAATGGAGTTATCTAACTTTTTGAAACAACTTTTACCTCTGTAGTCACTCTAGAATGATACAAGCATAGTTTGCTGCAAATTAGGTCAGATCTTGCCGACTAACTACTTTTTCCCCTCTCTCCTCCGAGATGGGTTTTCAGCTGTGTAACTTGATCATACCTCTACCAGGAGGTCACCCAGGAGGATGAGTGCAAAACCGATGTGAAGATAATCTGAAACTTACTTTCCATCAAAGAAAAGTAATTGGGCAGAGATGGCTTATTAATTGCACCCAAAACTGTCAGATGCACAGTAAAATTCTGTTCTCCATCTTACTGGGTAGTACTGCACTTCAGCCTTCTTCAGGGAACAGCCTTCTTCATCTCTGGGATGCTCTTGTCTCCTGCTAGAAGCCTTTAAGTCTTTCAGCAGGAATTTAGGTCCTTCACCTCATTAATCTAATCTGGGCCAGCAGTCTGGCCAAGTGGGACCTGCTACCTCCTGTTTTCTAAAAGGATCCATGTGCTTATGTACCGTCTAACTTCTTTTATCTGTATGATTTGTATGTCACAAGCTCAGACAGGATCCACCTGCTTATTAGAAACAATACCAGTCAGGACTCCCAAGTTTTAAAATGGATCTGAGAAGGAAATTTACCTCCATTTGTAAGGTTTGGATAAACTCCTGTGTGTCAGTAAATATGTTAATATGGAAACAGTTCTGTTTATATTATGCTGAATTTTATTGGTTTAAGACCATTTGAACTTCACCATAAACAAAAGAAAAATCTTGATGATTTTTATTTTTCACACCATTGAGCTTCATGCCACAGAAATTAATGTTAAATTTAAATATGCCTTATATTTCTCTAATCTTGAGAAGTTTGTGTGTGTGTTGTCATGGCAGAACAAAATAGTATTAATGCAGGAAGTCTGAACTTGAGCAAACACCAGCCCTTGGAACTTGAGGAAGTGTTTGGACTTGAGTTGTCTGCAGATTTCCATGAAGTTCCAAACTGCAGGTTATCTAGTTCCTTTAAAAAAATACTAGCTTGGAAACCATAGGCAGTTGAATTTGATAGTATGGCTTCCATTACTGCCAAAGTAATGGGAAAGATAAACACTGTCTCTGTCACATACACACTGGTGAGGTCTAATAGCCAAGACCGTAACTATAGGTAGAAATAATGTTGTAGGTCTTTATTTTCCACAGCTATTAGAACAAAGTAACAAAAAAAATTGGATTGCAGTGTTTAGTAAGATAAAGGATACTACTGTCTCTAGACATCTTGTGAATGCTGACGTGCTGTCACAACAGATCAGTCTTATTGAGGATGTTTTGAAAGGTTGTAAGTGGACTTTGTTTTGAGGCTACATATTGCCAGGCTTTTTTTTTTTTCTCCCCACTTCCTTTAAAATTCTCTGTCTCTTTTCCTGACTTGTTCTGATTTGTGTGCATAAGTACACTTGGTCTAGAATTTCTCTGCCACAAGGTGACTTTAAATTTAAATTCCGTGCTCTAAAAATCGAGTATCTAATTATGAAGTTGTTTAAGGACTGTAAATTAAAAATAGGACAGAAAAACTTTAAAAATAAATGATCTGAGAACAGTGCAATTAACCATACTTTGTGGCACCTTGGGAAAAGTTGCACCCATTAACAGGGATTTTTAATTTCCTTGTCTAAAAGCTAAAATAACTTCCTGACTATCTTTTGACAGGGGAAGGAAGCTTTGGCAGCTGTGAGATTCTGTTGCAAGAAGAAACTTCTCTGATACAGAGAGCAGTGTTGACAGATCACATTTTGCTTTTACTAACATTTTTTTGTTAACTAGTTTTTAGGCTTGAAGGTAGAGAGTTAATGTTATGCTTTTGACTATTAAAGCAGCTATCTTCAAAGAGATGACTTGGAAATCTGACTTTTAGAGATTTTATAGTCTAAGACCTCCCAGTTAGTCTATAAATCCATTTGAAACAAGACAGTAGGAGTGAACATCCTCAAAGTTTTCCATTGGCTATTCAGGAAAATTTGTCATTACCTCACTTACCTCTCCATAGTATGAAATAGTGTTTCCTTTTTTAAACTCAGAAATGAAAGTGTAATCTGGACATTACTCAAATTTACAAGTTGCTTGAGGTGTAAGTGGAGGTTTCAATGTCCTTTTGATTTTAGAGTGAGTATAGATAGCTTGGCAGTAAAAATAACTAGTATTTGAAAACTATCTTGTTTTAGACTGACTTAATCCAAGAAGTTGATCTTTAGTATGCATTCATAGGCGTTTCTTCTTAGCAATAGTGTTACAGTGTAGTATTTATTGCATTAATACTACTGTACATAAACTTGTTCCTTGAAATTATGCTCAGTATAGCCAGACCCTATAATTTCAACTCAACTTTACAACAGTTACTCCTTTAGGAATGCTGAAATGAGGATGGGTTCCAATTTCCTCCAGATTATTAAGCTAGTTGTGTTAGGCATCAAAATCAGACCTAATCAGAACCTGTCTAGGCAGTTAAAAAGTACCCTTTACAATAATATGTTGAATACCTGTATAATACTAAATAAGACCTGTCCTATTTTGTTATGGCCTACTAACGTGATGTGATAATCAAATATATGCCTTTCCTGAGCACAGAATGCTATTGGTACTTTCTCTCTTAAAAAAAAAAAATAAAAAATTGCTTAAATATTCCTTTCAGAAAAACCTTTTTAAAAAATCAGATCCACACACTAGCAGTTTTACGTTTCATCCAAACATTTTTGATTATATAATCATGGTACTGAGTTCTTCACATAATATAAGTTAAGAACAAAAAGATAGAACCTCTGATGCAAATGGTTTTGAATGTTTCAATAGAAATTGAATTAACTTTCAAAATTAACTTTTCTCTAAATAAGAAATCACTCTGGGTTTTAAGTAATATGTAAACATTTTCCCATGGACAGGACATAAAGGTTGCATGTTTTCAGGTTAATAAAATGTTACAACAGTAATAGCAAATTAACTACAATTTCACATCTGTATTATTTAGCATTTAGGAGCCAAAAGTTCATTATTTCTATCGTTCCTATTTTGCTGTAGGATGTCAGCTGTAATGAAATCACAGCTTTGCCACAGCAGATAGGCCAGCTGAAATCTTTAAAAGAACTAAATGTCAGAAGAAATTACCTCGAAGTTTTACCCCAAGGTAAAAAGAAACAAACAAAAAATCCTAATAACATTATGACAGCTGTTTTTGTTAGCATTTTAAAAGTATATTTAATCATGTAAGTAAAAGTTATTAAAAAGAAGTAATTAATTTGTGTTCAAATTTATTCCATTTGAGTTTGCAGAATGTAACATTTGGTGGTACTTGTACCAGTAACAGTTTGTGAGGTTTTTTAATGAATTATCTTTGTGATTCTAGGCATCTTTTAATTTGCACGAGTACTTATCTGTGATTGCAGTATGGGAACTGTCAGCTGAGTTTCAGGGAGAAAAATATTTCAAAGTATTTGTTTTAAAATTTATTGTCACTCGTGTAACAACAGTCATTTCATTTCCCAGTACAGAATGGAGTCAGAGTTGTTTGTATTCCTGCTTGAACTTGTATTTTTCCTGAATGCAAAAGATTTATTCAGAAATACTTTATTATTTTATGGCAAAATAAATGCAGATATAACACTATGTCTCTCTCTTGTTACTTTTAGAACTAGTACAGCTTCCCTTGGTAAAGTTCGACTTTTCCTGCAATAAAGTGCTTGTGATTCCAATTTGTTTTAGAAAGATGGTGCAGTTACAAGTATTACTGCTTGAGAACAATCCCTTGCAGTCTCCACCAGCACAAGTAAGTAACATCTGTTCTTTGAATTGTGCCTTAATATTGGGTGGATTATAACAAATTATAGGTTATAAAATGTCACCTTCTGCAGTTGCAGATTTCTGAACATCAGTCATCACAGATGTTAGTTGTTGATGTATAAATAAGACACCAAAAGTATGAGTCTGTGCACCAGTTGAACCGGCATGAGTCTAGAAGATTTCCATTCAGTTAGCTACCTGTTTATTTTTGTCATTCCTATCTGCATATGAAGCTTAATGTTGGAAAAACGTATATAATTTTGAAAAAGAGAGTTGGGAAACTTCCTGGATAAATTTTCTATCTGCTAATAAGAACTCAGTTCTAGAAGGTTCTACAGTGATTTATTATTAAGTTAAAGATATGCAAATGGTCTAGAATGGAATGCGTGTGAAATTTATTTTACTTTGTAGTGTAAGTTAATAGATTGTGATACACAAAGAAATCAAACTCCTCTTCTGAAGTGTAGGCCATGCTTGGAAGTGAAGATAGTAAATTAATGGAACCTGTGCTTGCTGCTTAAGAACAACTTTGTTGTTGTTGACTTGCTGGACAGTAGATTCAAACTACATCTCTGAAAGCTACAATTGTGAACAACTGTTGAAATACTTGAGAGTTTTTACTACATTGGAGAAACACTTTTCATAACCGGTGGTGATGGTGCTACTAAACTCAAAAAATGCAGAGCAAGATTCAGCAATCCCTTGAGCTAGAAATTTGCAGTTAAAGAAATAAAAGTAAAATACAGGTGAAAGGCATCATAAAGATTCCCAGATACTAGTAAAAACAATGTGACTAAGAGTATAAAGGACATGCTGATTAATTAAATGTCATTATTTACTAATTTTGGAAAATAATTATTCAATTTACAGTTAGTTGTAGGCCATACAATATTTTATAGTAATTTTTTTGAGTGAAAAGTTCATATGTATTTTTTTTAAGTAGAATACATTATTTTTTTTTGTTTCTGTCTTACTTCCTGGGGGTATTTACACTACTACACACAAATAATTGATTGGGTAATTGAAGTAGTTCTTAGTAATTTCAAAAAAAATGTAATAAAACCCGTTGTTGTTTATGTGATATCTGTTGTGACGATATGAGTTGGTTTTGAGGAAGTTTTATGCTAAATGACATTTGGAATAAATTATTTATTTTATTCTACTTGTAAAACTGACTTTTTTTTCTTGGCTGACAGATTTGTACAAAGGGTAAGGTGCATATATTCAAATATCTGACTGTACAGGCCTGTCAGATTAAAACAGCAGACTCACTGTATCTTAATGCTATAGAACAACAGCATTTGCCACAACCTGTGGAAGAAAGGTATGTATGAAAATTTCACTTAGTTTTTTCATGTAGCACTTAAGAACAAAGTGAAATAAATATATTTATATCTTTAGATTCCAGAGTTTTGTTTAGCTGCTATTTAGAGTGTGCTTTTTTGAGCAGATTTATTTTGCTTTAATATATTTTCACGGAATCACAGAATCACAGAATGTTAGGGATTGGATCTAGTCCAATCCCTCTGCCAGAGCAGGAACACCTAGATCAGATCACACAGGAACACATCCAGGCGGGCTTTGAATGTCTCCAGAGAAGGAGACTCCACCACCTCTCTGGGCAGCCTGTTCCAGTGCTCTGTCACCCTCACTGTAAAGAAATTTTTTCTCATGTTCAAGTGGAACCTCCTGTGTTCCAGCTTGAACCCATTGCCCCTTGTCCTATCACAGGATGTCACAGAGAAGAGCCTGGCTCCATCCTCCTGACACTCACCCTTCATATATTTATAAACATTAATTAGGTCACCCCTCAGTCTCCTCTTTTCCAAGCTAAAGAGACCCAGCTCCCTCAGCCTTTCCTCATAAGGGAGGTGCTCCATTCCCTTAATCATCTTTGTGGCTCTGCGCTGGACTCTCTCCAGCAGTTCCCTGTCCTTCTTGAACTGAGGGGCCCAGAACTGGACACAATATTCCAGATGCGGTCTCACCAGGGCAGAGTAGAGGGGGAGGAGAACCTCTCTTGACCTACTGACCACCCCCCTTCTGATACACCCCAGGATGCCATTGGCCTTCTTGGCCACGAGGGCACAGTGCTGGCTCATGGTCATCCTGCTGTCCACCAGGACCCCCAGGTCCCTCTCCCCTACACTACTCTCCAACAGCTCAGTACCCAACTTATACTGGAACCTGGTGTTGTTCTTGCCCAGATGCAAGACTCTACACTTGCTCTTGTTAAATTGCATTAAATTTTTCCCCACCCAAATCTCCAGCCTGTCCAGGTCTCGCTGGATGGAAGCACAGCCATCTGGCGTGTCAGCCACTCCTCCCAGTTTCATATCATCAGCAAACTTGCTGAGGGTGCACTCTATTCCCTTTATTTTACTGAAATCCCTATGAGTTTAGAGCAAAGTATTTTTAACAGTCAATTCTGATTAAAGTTATCAGCACATTAGGAAACAGCTTAGAAGTGAACCTTAGTTTAAATCTAGCCTCTCACTAGTAGACTACTGGAATATATTGAACGTAATCAAGATGGCAGCATCATAAAGTTATGGAACTTATAAATCTATTAATGCATTAAATAAGTTTATGAATGTTGGATGTTGAGAACCAGCATGAATGTTGAGACCCTTTGAAATGGAAATGTGCTAATTTGATAGAAAAATGAAAGACAAAATCTTTAATGTCTTCCGTTAGTCATCTAGGAAATGTCATCTTGTATGGTGGTTTGAGGACAGGAACTAGATAGGAAGCAGCTCCTTTGTGTGAGAGTCTCCATAGCTAATTGCAAACCAGTTTTTAGCCAGCTCTTTCTTTGCTAACATGGGAAGTATAATATAACCAGAGAAAGTATCATAATGCCTTTGGAGAGAAGTACTCAATAAAAGCAGAGTGTTGATATAAATAAAAATATAGAAGTTGCTGCTAACACCCTGGGAGAAAAAAAAAACAAACCTGTTACAGAATTTCCTATCAGTCATCTGGGTAAAGTTTCAAGCAAATTCCACGTATGTCTGAGACACCTTTGTGGATTTCTATCAGGTAAATGCCAAAGGTGGAAAGAATCAGGATGAATAGTAAGTTTTCCATTTGGGAAACACCTGCTGGTTTTCTGTTTTCTTCTTTTAATATACAGGAAAATTGACGGGACTGTCATGTCTTGTATGACATTTTGGTCATATAGGATCATAGAGGTTAGGGTAAGGGGAGGATACAGAGTACGTACCAGTTGGTAACTGACAGCCTAATGCTCTACCACATAATAATGACTAAATTTTTATTTTGGAGAATAACTTCACACTTCTAAAGAAAACACATAACCTGGTTAGGATTTCCATATGCAGTTTCTACACAAAATCCTTAGTGTTTACTGAGAAGAGATATTTGATTAATCCTAATCTTAAAATATCTTATTCATGTGAAAACTGATAAAGTTCTTTTTTAAATTACTGTGTCTGTCTGAATTCAGGATTACAGCATTCAGGACTGCAAATGAAAGGATAATAAAGCATTTTAAAAGAAAATGTTAGGTGACAATTATATTGCATCTAATAGTGTACTTTAAAATGAGTAAAGGTCATACTAGGTAATGAAACCAGAAGAGAGAGCAGTTGCCATTATTATACTTGTTTTCTTAAAAACCTATATTTCAAAATCTATTTTAAAGCACCAAAAGAAGGTTTCTGTGTTAATAACCACTTTAAGCCACAGGGAAATAGCAATTCATTTTTAATGCATCAGTGGTTACAGTTAAATCAGTTGACTCCAGTTTGAGTTCAACTAGTTTAGTTGCTTTTCCCTGGCTGAATTATTTCAGTCGGACTCCTGTGCTACTTAGCTAGTAACTAAGCATTTTTACCTAATGTCTAGGCAAAGCAAACCTCATAGAAGATTATTTCTGTGGTTTTTGTTAATCATTAGGCTAACCAGCTATTCCATCTGATCTGTGTTACTATCACCAGATGACAAATCTGTGGGTTTTTAATCATACTAGGCTATTTCACACTCTGCCATTAAGTCTGGTTGGAATTTTGCTTCAAGTGAAACAAAGACAGGATTCTAATGGTAAATGCTCTGATAGCTTTTTATTGTGTTTTTCTTTATTATTATTATTCACATCTAGCATTGATGACATGTACCCAAGTAAAAAGGACTCAGATTCAGGTGTTGGTAGTGATAATGGCGATAAACGTTTGTCAGCAACAGAGGTAAGTTGCCTGAATTTTGTGTCCTGCTCCCTTTCCCTCTATACCCATATTTTGGCTCTATTTTAAGTTGGGTAACAGTGTGAACATGACTTCAGTCATCAAAACTGTGCAACCATGTTCTTGGCATGAATTTCTCGATAAGAAGTGGCTAAAACAAAGACAAACGGAGTTTTGTGTGAGTGGGTGGTTTTTTTTTTGGTTGGTTGGTTGGTTTTTTATCGGTATGCTTTCTGGAGAGGGCAGTAAGATACTTACAAATGGTCAACAACCTACCAATAGTGAAAATTCCCTTCAGTCTAAAGACAGTTTGCATAATCTAGTGAATGAGGACCAAACCAGACCCCCAGTCTGTTCTTTCCAATGAAGTAAATGGCTTAACAGGTTACATGCCTGGTGGCTTCTCACTTCTTTCTGACTGATGACTCCTTCCTGTCTGGAATTAAGAGGCGTTCACTGTGCCCAGCCCCGGTGTGTTCTGTGCTGTCGTGGTTCATGGCAGTTTGCTGTAGTGTAGGAACTCCAGAAACTTTGCAGATCTTAATGCGTTTACATGCTTTGGCAGTTAGGCAGTGCTGGAAATAAGCCTTCATAATTCTTTTGGAACTATGTTGTCTGACTGAGGAAAGAGAAAGGATGCCTTTCTGAGACTAGTGTTGTCCTAAGCACTTAAACTGACTTTCCTAGGCCTTTTTGCTGAGGCACTGCTCAGCTGAACAGGGCATTAAATCTAGTTGGAGTTAAACTGAAATAATGGTAAGTAAATAAATAATTTGCAATATAATTCAGTGCTGATCTTTCTGAAATGTACAAATAATGGTATTTGTGGTCTGACTTGCTGGGAAATATTCAGGTCACAACAGAAGAGTGGGCTTCTTGGTACTTGAAATAATTTTATGCTGATTCTTTAGTATTTCTCTCATCCTTTGAGGAAGAGATTCTGTTCCTTTTGAAACAAATGTATGAAGAATCAAGCTTAAGTGCTAGATTTGTAGTTACTAAAAACCGAATTAAATACACGTATGCACTGATTGGTCTTTTAAATACAAAAGCACTTAAAAAAAATCCCAGGGATTTCCAAGTATTTGGGCAAGTTTCTTGCTAGATTGAAATGGAGCAGAATTATTGTAATTTTAGCCCGACTTCTAATGGTTTCCCTGTAGTTGTAAGAGCATCCAGTCCATTCAGAGATGCTTACAAACTGTTGTGCAATTCTTACACTTCCTGAAGCTGAGTTAGCTTGTTAATGAAACTGTTATTCCAGAATTTCCTCTTCAGCTGTAAATAACACCTTTAGGAAGTTCATCATCTTTCCTGTAATCAAAATGTATCAATCAGAATGCTGCAATAGTTTTAAAGACAACCAGTGGTGAACCAATACATTTTTATTAGCACAAAGGCTCTTTATATGAGAACTGTTTGCTCATTCCATCACTGGCTGACTGCTACTCTGTTATTAAGGAGAAAATAGATGCTTGAGATCAGTAATCCCAAGAGTGGTAGTAAATTCACCACTCATTTTTCCTTCTGAGGCAACCTTTAATACCTGTGTTACTCATGAGAATTGTGCAGTTTGCAAATACAGATTCATGTACATTGTTAATTACAGTTAGAAATCTACATACCAAACATGAGATAAACAAATGATCAGTCATACGGTGATCATTAAAACACATTCTTTGAGGGTTTTTATTAATATATCAGACATTTAAAAACAAACTACAGTTTAGTCTGAAGGCTAGTAGCTGTTTGAATTTCATCTCTTTTACAGAAAATACTACAAGGTAATTTTGCATTTCTGTAACTTAAAAATGGTAACTTAAATGAATCACTTGTTTGAATATTAATGTATTTTTTAGGAAGCTTGCTGATTAGCTTTGGGTCCATACACATAGGAGGGAGTACTTGATGAAATAAACAATTTATGTATTTCTGTCTGGCTTGTTGGTAGTGTCATTACAGGGTCAGGTCTTCAGAGATATAGTTGTCTTGGGCATTTCAGGTGAAAAGTATCTTGCGGTGTTGCTGTAACATTGATTGCAGCAACCTGAAGGCAAATTCTGCTTTAAGGTAGTGCACTCATGTACCTCATCTTTTAGAAACAGTGTAGCATTTTCATTCAATTTCCGCCTCCCTTTGCCCTTATTTTTTCCTTAGTTAAAATTAATTAGAACAACAGGGTACTTCTTAAGATCCAGATGGTGTCCCTGCTTTATTACCCATAAGAGTAGCACATTACTACCAGCAAGAATGTATGCAAAGATTCTTTCAAAATGCATCATCTGAATTCTGTGTTGGAATAATGTTAGATATTTTTGATTCTTTATGTCTATTGTCATCTTCTGTTGCCAGCTGAATAGAAATAAAACTGTGGACAAAGGAAATGAGATACAGTATTTCTCCTGTGAAGGAGCAAGACTTTTGAATTATTGCAAGCTGCTTTGGATAGTTTCTGTTTCATAGTATACTGTCAGGAAACACATGGAAAATCAATTGCAGAATTCTGTAGGCCCTGAAAGTGAGACATAGCTTGTTAAAGGAGTGATTTTCTGTTTCCAAGTTGAATGGCCCATGGCTTTTTTTACACCAACACTCCAAAATACTTTCTTGAAAGCTGTGTGGGTTACTCTGCTGAGAAAAAAAAATCTTGCCTGTTTTAGTGTTTGGAACTTGTTATAATACATATAAGAATGTTTTACTGTAAAATTTTCAAATTATAGTTGCAAAACTAAGGAAACGTGAATCTTTGAACTGGAATAAGTAAATTTAGTCCTTAAATGTCACATGAGATACAACCTGAAAGAAAGAGAAAGAGCTTCACTGTAACCTTGGTTGTCTGAATGAGTTTATGTTGTGCATGTCCTTTTTTTTAGCTGTTGGATTGTCATTGTTTCAGGTCAAAAAGAACTAGTGAATTTTGTACTTAGATTACTTGGAGTGTGGTTTATTTTCTGTTTGAGATACTAATCTGTTTCATTTGAAAATAAAATGTATTTTAAAAAGTTAAACTTTATTTTAAAAATTGGCAAATAAGAACAGTACTACAGTGTTAGTTCACTTCATCATAAAGCTTCATCATTTTGATAAGGCTTTATCAAGTCCCAAAATACCCTTTTGGATTTTTCTCTTTCAGTGGAAGGATACAGTCAGTGAATTCATAGAGTTAATAACAGAATGTGTTAAGTCCAGAGTGTTTGTGGCAAATAGGAATAACCACATGTATCTTTGATAATTTTTTTTAAGAGCAAACAAACCTTAGCTTTGGGATTTAAAAAAAATATTTTCTGCATGGAATATGACCTTCTAAAGACAGCAAGAGTGCTACAATTCGACTGCAGCCTGGTGACTATGAAAATGAATAACTGGTTGTAATAATCTCCCCATTCCATTGCAAATCTTGTATTACAGTGGGCTGAGCTGATAAACAGAGAAATACCTTTCCTTAAAAAATATTTTCTTAAAGGATATGGAACAAACAACTCTATATGTATTATAGCAGTTATAATTACAGAGTACAGGTATGGTATATGTACGCGCAAAGTTCCAGAAACACAGAGTATCTAAAGAATGAGCAACACTAGTGGGTTCATTGGAAAATAGATTTGCAAAGCTCTGAGAGGCTCAGGAGAGCAAGAATAAAAACTTAGTCTCTTCTGGAAAATGTGTTTTTCGTAGAATCATTTAGGTTGGAAAGGACCTTTAAGATCATGGAGTCCAACTGTTAACCTAACACTGCCAAGGAAACCAGGTTGCTAAGTGCCACATTTAGATCTAGGGATAGTGACGCTACCGCTTCCCTGGGCAGCCTGTTCCAGTGCTTGATAACCCTTTTAGTGAAAATTTTTTTTCTTAATATCCAATCTAAACCTTCCCTGGCACAACTTGAGGATGTTTCTTTCCTCTTATCCTGTCACTTGCTACTTGGGAAAAGGGATGGACACCACCTTGATTTAGCCTCCTTTCAGGTATTTGCAGAGAGTGATAAGGTCTCCCCTGAGCCTCCTTTTCTCCAGAATAAGCAAACCCAGTTCCCTCAGCTGCTTCTGATAAGACTTGTGCTCTGGACCCTTCACCAGCTTCGTTGCCCTTCTCTGGACCCACTCTAGTACCTCAATGTCTTCCTTGCAGTGAGGGGCCCAAAACTGAACACAGGATTCAAGGTGTGGCCTCACCCGTGCAGAGTACAGGGGCACAATCACTTCCCTAGTTCTGCTGGCCACACTGTTTCTGATACAAGCCAGAATGCCATTGGGCTTCTTGGCCACCTGGGCACACTGCTGGCCTTGTATTCAGCCAGCTGACAAACCAGTACCCCCAGGTCCTTTTCCACCAGGCACTCTTCCCCAAGCCTGTATCTTTGCAGGGGGTTGTTGTGACCCACATACTGAACCCAGTATTTGGCCTTGTTGGACCTCATACAGTTGGCCTTGGCCCATCAATCCAGCCTGTCCAGATCCCTGGAGAGCCTTCTTACTCTTAAGCAGATCAACACTCCTGCCCAACTTGGTGTCATCTGCAAACTTACTGATGGTGCATTCAATCTCCCATCCCAGTCATTGGTAAAGATATTGAACAGAACTTGGCCCAATACTGAGCCCTGGGGAACACCATTTGTGACCTGCCACTGGCTGGATTTAACTCCATTCACCACAACTCTTTGGGCTCAGCCATACAGACAGTTTTTTACCCAGCAAAGCTTATGCCCATCCAAGCCATGAGCAGCCAGTTTCTCTGGGAGAATGCTGTGGGAAATGGTATCAAAGGCTTACTTAGTTTTTGCTGTAGTTCACCTCAGGGGAGAATGTGAGCAGGTCCTACTGTGAGCAGGTTGCTGCCAGTCCTACAAAACAGCAGAGCCCTACTGGCATGGGACAGAAGTGAAGGTTAGTGTGTCAGTGTTTCTTCGTGTAGCCGTTATCTGTGAAGTCATGGACAGAATAAACTTGTAGATAAAAGTAGTGTTTTTAGTGTTCCAGCTAATACCGCTGAAAAAAATGGATGAGCTTTTAAGCCAATGAATAGAATCATAGAATGGTTTGGGTTGAATGGGACCTTAGAGATCATCTAGTTCCAACCCCGTTGCTATGGGCAGGGATACCTCCTAAGGTCATCTTGCTTGCTTTAGGCATTAAATTAACAAGCTGAATGGTAATGCAGGGGAGAAGAGGCTTGGAGGGAGAGAAAAAAGGACTGTGATACAAGGCTCAGTTTTTCTACAGACTTTGATGGCTACAAGGAGCCTCTATTTTCAGCTGTCCCAGGAAGGCACACAGAGAGGGCAGCGCAGTGCAACAGAGTCACTGCAAGGAGGGGACTAATGGAGTGAGGAAGATAAGAAAAGACAACAGATGAATTGTGCTGCTTGGCAAGCCTACTGTGAGAATATATTCAGCATGACTACAGCTTCCTACTGTAGGATTTGGTTATGTTAGATGCTCCTGGTATTCTCTCTGGTATTAGTTTGCTGCTCTTTATTGAGCATTCTTCTTAATGCATACGTTTTTTATCAGTCTTGGTTTGAGCTGAAACAAGTGTTTCTCTTATTTCTTCTTAGCCATCCGATGAAGATACTATCAGCTTTAATGTTCCAATGTCAGACATCATGGAAGAAGATCAGGTTGTAAAGGAGGATTCGGGTCACCATGTTAACTCAAGAAAAGGTTGGAATGTAAAAACTGTGGAAGTTAAATATAATGAAATTTTTTTGATAATTCTATGTATACAACTAAATTCAGTTTGCAAAAATCACAGCCCAACAAGCATTAATTTTGTACAAAAGGAGAGTCTATTTCTGCAGTTGGACTTAATGCATATATGAAGCTTTAATATTCAAAGTCAGCATTTCCTCTGGAAAGAAATAAATTTATTCAGATTTGGAGAGAAAGTGTTGTTTCATCTAAATCTTATTAAAGTAACTTACATTTTTCTAAATTATATCTACATACTGATAAACAATGTTTCTCCAAGGTCTGCACATAGTAATGATAAATGGCAGGATGAACTCAGCAAGTTGTATATGGAAACTGCATACTAGATTAAATGAACTTCAATTAGATACTCATTGGAATTTAGTAAAATACTAAGTGAGATACTAAAAGCATTACATCATACCCTACAGTGTTTAACTTACCCTCTCCAGTGTGCTAATATAGGATCAGACCATGTCAAGCACAGGAGAAAATTATTACTGCCTCATGCCCCTGGAAGTATCATACTTAAGCAAGAGATTGGCATAGGCTCTGAAGGCTCCGAATCATTTCGTTTGAGTTCTGCTGAGAATTTGAGTGTTTGTTATTATATAATAACTTTGAAGTTACATTAAACTGGGAGTCACTAGCTGAGACATCTGAATGTCCTAAAATGCTATCTGGCTGTCCAACTGTGTGCTTGTACTGGTACTGGCAAGACATATTTGCTGTAGTTCAAAAGTGGCTTCATCAAGGCATGTCATAGTGCTTCTGATCTACAACTGTATGAGCCCAGTGTATTGATTTATTACAACTTCAAAATTAATTGGTGTCACTTCTTAGAATGAAACCGTCTTAACTTGTTTGAGGTGTTTAATATGCTTTGAACTTAACTGTTGCTTGGTTTTGAGCTCTATAACTTGATATGCTTAAATTGTGTTGAGTAGCAACTGTCGAGCTGAACTAGAAATCATTCTTGTCTTTTGTTATTATTGATATTAGTGGAATTCCATCAGGGATCTTCTCACTTTATCAATGATAAGTCAAGAGAAACAGGAAACCAGTTTGATGAATCGGATGCTCTTACTGCTGAATTTATGAGTTACATTAAGGCAAGTTTGTGACAATTTTAAATGGGGGGAAATGTCTTAATTACTTTCCTAAGTATAGAGCAAGCAGGAATGACAAACTGCAGACATTTGAATGAATAAGAGACCACAATTGATATTCATTATCATATAACATGCAGAAGGCAAAAATAAGCAGGTAGGTTTAAAGTGGTTATAATTAATCTAGGAGGTCAACTTACCCATAACCTTTTTTCTCGTGTATGTGAAAGTTATCCTTTAACTATGTTTAAGGCCTTAAGAAAAAGTGGCAGATATGTTCTGTACTATTTGCGTTATATTTTGAATTGAGCAATTTTTTCATTTGTTACGCTAGTAAAATGCAAGAAGACTCTCAGGGTTATCTGTGGTGGCTAAAGTTATGAAATAATGTTTCAGTATTAAAATACATTTTCTTATATTTTAAAATTATAGTAGGAACTGAGAGGTCTTTAAAGACCAATTGTATGAAATCTAAAATAAGATCTGTTATTCTAGGAACCTACCTCTTACAAGATTTGGTAGCTTCCTTTCTTGACAGATTTTGGGAGTATACACTAACTCTGTTACGATCTTTGTAGATGCTATATGCGATAATGAAGTGCATTTGAATAGTTGTGTGTACATTTGTGTGTATAACAAAATGTATATGTGTGTGTATGTAATGAAGTATGTGAGAAAACATGGGTTTTCCACAATAAGAAACTTTGAGGTTGTGCCCATCAGTCTTTTTTGCATATAAAGGTCTGGGTGCCACTTTAGTTCCCTTAAGATGTTCATTACTCAACGCTGGTGCTCTGAATTGCTGGTTACACGTCATAGGTAGTTGCTTAATCCATTTGAAAGTATTACTTTTGTCTTTCTGTCATGGTTAATGAGTACTTGCCTGTCAGTCATGTGGAATATTCGTGGTGCATGGCTTCTTGTTGGGAAACTATCAAATATGCTTTTTTATTTTTCATAACGGATGACCTTTTAGAAATTGTTCTGTTGTTCCTTTTTGTCTGATTTAGGTTGTACTTATCCTCATTCATATTGTAATTTACTAATTTTTTTCTGTTTGTGACATTAGGTCAGTAGGAGTTCAGCTGAAATAATGTCTTGCAGACACTGGTTCAGTAAAATATAAGTTACTGTATTGAATTTCAGTACAAGAATATTGCCACAGTGAGCAGTTTAATTTCTTTTAGCTTCAGTATCTTCTTAACATTATGGCAGTTGAGATCAGCAGTTGGGGATTTGTTCAAGTGGTAAATTCATTTTATTCTGAGGATTTTTGATTCGGGATGTTTTCCTCCTTGTGCAGATTTTTGAGTCTGTTGTGTTCTTTGGTTTGTATTTAGTCATGTACTAGAATGCCTTTTGGGACAGTGGAGGGTCTTCTAAAATTGAAAGTCTGGTTAACCAAACCGTACATAAAATCAGTACAATTTGGCAGCACAAAAGAAGAGCTCAGGCTTGGAGGATTTCATAATTTTTGAAATCTTAGTCCAAATTTATATGTCTTTATTTGTCTATTTAATTTAGCCCGCAGACTGAGGGTCACTTTGTAGCAGAAGTGCTGCATTTTTGTCATCTTATGATGTAGGCCCTTCTTATGGGAAAAATCACATACTTAATTCCTGTAAGCAGAAGAAAAAAAAGAATGGCTTTATTCATTCTACTGGGGAATGGGCCATCTTTGGGGAATGTTAGAGAAGCTGGTACACTCTTCAGTGACACATCTGGCAGAGTTGGATAGCGTTTATTGGTACAGGGTGATGCGACTAATGTGCCAAACACATGACACAGAAGAGGATAAGCCTCTCTCTTTTCTGCTGTTCATTCTCTACTAATACAAATACACATCCATTCAGAGGGCTGCTGTCTTTACTGGCAGCTGAACTATTGCAGTGTTCTTGCCTATCTGAGATTAAAGAGAAAAGAAAGTTGCAAAGTACCTAACAGAAACATAAGAGAGAGTCACATTTTTTAGTAAGTAGCATTTCGTAGTTGTAGGTAGGACAGCAGGGTCTCTAATTTATGCTTACATTGAACCCAAAGTAACTAGCAGATTGATGTGAACTATTACACACAGTTTTTATTCTGATTTGTTTTTTAAAAAATTATTCATGGCTGTTAGAATTGTCAAGTAGGAATCCTGTTAATAATTCAGAATGAAGTACATAATTGCCCCTGTTTGCATATTTGAAATTTCCTTGTTCTGTAAACAAATCTGGCTGCGGGAGGAGAGCAAGTAAGAGGAGAGTTAGGGTCATGCTTAATTGAAGCATTGTTTGCATACACCAGAAAGGCACAAATGAAATCTGGGACATAGAATAAAGAGTTCTCGTGCTGCTTGACTTTCTTTTTACAGTTAAAGGAGGGTAAGGGCTGTTGACCTCAATAAAATCTGAACAGTGAATAGAAGATCTTGTAATCAGTGTCTTGAAAAGGGGGTAGAATGAGGAGTAGAGCAGATGTCTTGGATTGCTTCAACTAGCCACCCTAAACTGTTACATAAATTAGGTCAGCACTGAGTCTGAAAGCAAAGTTTATCTGCCTACTTAATTGCAAAGTTCAGTTCTCAATATCATTTTGTCTGCTTACAGAGCAGAGCAGCAGAGTGTGATGAACTATTGAGAATAGAAGAGGATACACAATGGCAAACAGACGAAATGTAAGTAATTTTAATGTATCGATAAGTCATTAGCTATGTCATTTAATTAGATTGACTAGAACAGCGTTTTCTTATAAGTTAATAGTTTTTTAGACTTGGAGGCATGACACAAGCACAGTCTTGCACTTTGTGTGTTCTCCATGTTTTACACATTGTTGATGAATAGAGTGGATGTTGTTACAACTAATTAATTTGTATGCACCAATAATGCTGTAATATTTTCTTACCTATGTAGAATGTAAGTTTTTTAACTATGTATTTTGATACTTAGTCTGTTAATGGCATTGGTAAAAAAGTATTTTATCAAAAATTCTAAGATCTAAATTTAGTGTACATTTTTTAAAATGTAATTTAATTGAAAAATATCCCTTGGTCTTTTTTCTTCTCTTGTCGTAATTTTGACCTTGAAACAATCATTAATTCATAGGTATTAATTCAAGAGCAGAGTAAGGGAACATCAGTTGCTGAGGAGAGTGCATAAGAAAAGGGGATTTAGCATGACTGTACTGTGAAGTTGTCACTAAGCAGAGCAGTGGAGTCCTATATGATTTAAAAGCAAAAACTGAAGGGAAGAATAAGTACTTTCTGAAAGAGCCTTATTGGTAGAACTAACAGGTGATTGTGTTTCTAAACCCCAAAAAGAATTACAAGTGTTGAAAAGCAAAAGAAAGCATACTAGTCCCTTAAAAGAATTGCTGTAGTTAGTACTTCCATTAAAACAATATATGTGCAGTTAATAGGAGTCAAATATTGGTAAATAAATTTTGAATTTTAGAAGTCAGTCTGTTTTATTGAAATGCTGAAAGTTTTAGTTCACCTAAACGTAAGAGTTTATGTATGTATGTATTGGGGGCTTTCTTAAGGACAAAGTGCTGGAGAAATTTTTTAGAAAAAATTCTTTTCATAAATTCAGCACATGCTACTGTGCAGAGGCTGTTTTTTTTTCCCTTCTATAGTGTTTGCATGATGGCTGGAAGATGCAGCTCACAAATTGAAATTCAGATTACCCTTCATAAATACTGTTGTACTCTTTTTATTAATGTTTTTGTTTTCTGTTATAGAATATCAGAAGAACAAACTATTGATATAGCAATGATAGAAAAACTAAGAGAAGCAGTAGATTTATTACAAGATCCCAACAGGTATGCTTACAGTAGCTAGTGTCTTAATGTCATGTATTTAAAATTTTTGTGAATGTCCTTGGATTTGTGTAACTGGTAATTGAAAGTTCTCTGGAGTTATGAGGTGCTTTGTTTGCATACTGATATTTTTCAGGAGGCAACTTAGATAGTTAAGAAGGAAACTGGCATTCTCTCCCTGAGTATCTAGACAAGATTCCCAGTAAATTAAGAAGGATTTCAGGTTTAAAAGAAACCTAAATTTAGAGATGGAAACACCTCTTAACCATTCATCTTGTGTACACTACTGTGATTTTCCAAAGTTTTGTCTAGGATGGTCATATTTCTTCTAGGGAAGATAAACTCTCCTCTCCTTACTAGTGCTTGGTGTATTTTGTGGGGCTTGTAAAGGTCTTCTGACCCAGCTTCATCCCACTTCAGTGGAGCACAGAAAGGAGGTGCTTGAATTAGTGGTGGAGTTTCTGTAGTTTCTGTCTGAAATCAAAAGGAGAAAGAGAAGGAGAGACAGCAAGAGAAAGTTATTTAGATTTCCCCTGACTACATAAGGCAAGGTTTTATAGTTAGGTGCCTGTTTTAAGTGGCTCACGTCAGGTGGAATGACTCTGGATCTGTGAATAAACAAAGGAGTAAGTATTTAGAAGAAAATAAACTGTTGTCCTACTCAAAAGGACTGACAAGAGTGGTGTAGGGAGTTCTGTCCAGGTGTGTGTTGTTATTTTGTTTTGTGTAACCACCTTCAGAAATAGATGAAATTCAGTTCAAAACTAGGTAACTCATTTTTCTTCATTAGTTCTATGAGGTAGCGGGTTTAGAGCTTAATTTTTCTGAAGACTGGAAGCTTTTATAATTACTGGATTACATGGGAGTTTGTTATGTACTTGCATTATATAAAGCAGTGTGAGAAAATTTTTGTTTTCATACTGAATAGTTTTTGTGTCTTTATCCAGATCCACAAAGGAATTTAATGGTTCCATTGCTCCTCACTTTAAGATGCACAAAAGCCTTCATGTGCTTTTAACTGAAAACTAGAGCATGTAAAAAATTATAACTTTCCCCAAAGCGGTTTCCTATGTGCATCAGTGTAACTCATATTACCTAGTCAGGTTAACCTAGTTGAAATAACTAGCTCTAGCCAGAATTATCCTAATCTCACACTGAAGGCCATTTGGGAATTAGAAAGAGAAGCAACTGTAGGGGCTGAAACAATAGGTGATGCTGACATGCCTAACGTGCACGGACTAGAGTTCAGTGTAGTGCATATCGATTGGAGCTATTTTCACTGATGGACATGACTATTAAACTTGTAAAATGCTTGTCCAGTTACTGTTGTCCTAGTGTTCTGCAGTTTAAAATCTGCATACCCTACGTGTGCATAAGCAGCATTTCAGTTCTGGAAGGGAAAAAGATTTCGGACACAGTCTTTTCCAGTATTTTCAGATCTTTGTTTTATATTCCTGTATTCCCTTTCCTATATTCATTGCTTTCTTCCAGATCATTGTCTATTGTGAATTTATTTTGCGCTGCTTTATTTTCATCCATGGTAAATTAAATTTGAATATCTAGCCAGGACTGTGGCTTCTATTTGAGCACAGAGTGCTAGAAGTTGGCTATAGAAATCTACAGTCTTCTAGATAATGGTTGGTAGTAAACAGGTCCTATTGTTTTGGTACAAGCCATTGCTTGGGGGTGGTATTTTGCAGAGGAAAGTATTAACGTTGCTTTGACTGAACTGGTTACAGTGGAGTGTCAGGAGGCATTGAAAAAAGTTGTTAAGAGATACTATTGAGCAGGTTAGAACCATGACTATGAAAGTATTTCATATATCCATTCGTTTGAAATAAAATAACTGAACAGAATGGTTACCAAAGCTATACCCTAGTGCAATGTTTTTATTTCAGACCTTGCAGATTAAGCATGGATATTTCAGAGAGCAGTGATGTGAATCTGTATCCCATGGAACCAGCAACAGCTTTAGAAATTCACGAGTCTACAGTAAAGTGTGTTTATCTACCTTTTTTTAGAAAAAAAAAGTGTTTGTTAGATTCAGCATATTCAAGTTTCAACACAATGAATTACATATTTGCATTTGTTTATCTTTATACATAGCGGTCAAATACAGATGGAGATGTCTTCCCTTCGTCAGGTATGTTGAGTGTATTATTACAAAATATTTGGGGGGGGAAGTCAGGAAATGAGCCAACAATTTCATCAGTTATTAATCTACCAAGTAGGGAAGGGAAAAAGTAGGCTGGAAGACAAAACTAATTTTTCTTTAACATTTTCATGGAATTGTTTTTAATTTTTAATATGTGTATATATAAGATTTTTATGGCTTTATCAGTTACTTTTTCATCTTATTTTTTTTTCCCCATGTGTGACTTTCATGTATGCTGCTTCATAGCTCAGCTATGCATGCTTGTCTACCATCTCACCCCTTTATCTCCTTGTCCTGGTGTAGGAAAACAGTAAGTTCATGAAGGATAACCCAAAAATATTTTTTTAAACTAAAAATTAATGTTTTGCCAGAGCAGCACCCCTATAGTTACAGAGAACATATAAACTATGATTTGGAGTTTTACTGTGTGATATATGCTGCTTATTATTGGATTTGCATCCCGACTGGTGAACTGGTATTCTTTATGACATACTTTGTTTAGATTTACATTACCTACCTGTTAGCACTGGAACTGCATGTATATAGTATCTGCTTACTACTTTGTTCATTTTTCATCACGGTATTTATAAGAAATACTTCTGAGGTAATGTTATGCAAAAAAGAGATACAGTTCTATTTCCGGTGATAGTCTAAAGAGTTACTTATGTTACAGAAAGAAAATGCTGAGGAGGAACTAGAATTTCAGAGGAGGAGGGAGTTGATTATGGAGAAAGGAAAGCCTGAAGTGAAAACTTGTGAACAGGGTGAAAAATGGTCATTGAGTCAGGTATGGAGGTGTCTAGATAAAAGAAATATGTAAATATTTGAAGTGGATCATTGCATTCTGTCATTTTGTGTGTGGAGACAGCAGTGGGTTCACACAGTTTCTGGGGTTTTGGGCATGGATCTCAGGGTTTGGCTGTAAATGGGAAATTGATTAAGACCTATCTCAGGAAAAAAATGATATAATGAAATTAATAAAAGCCCTTTTTCCCAATAAACACTATAGTAGTTGCAGTGGTTGCATTCCTCTGGAAAAAATAAGTCACCTCAAAGTTAGATCTTCAATAAAATGAAACACCAGATTCCTCTTCCCCTCACCTCAAATACTCTTGTAGTTATATAAGCTGCTAAGTTTTTGTTAACAGCAGTATTTTTAATAAGTTTAATATTACAAACTGACTGTATATACATTGAGATGGTAGTTTTAAAGTTTCAGAAACATTTTAAGTTAATGATGCAGAAGGAAGAACTATGAAAAAAATCTGTTTAAAATATTTGGTGCATGTGTTATTACTTCAGAACTTGCTTGTATAGTGATTTTTTTGACTGCTTTTGCAAGAAAATGCTGAGACAAAAACTACATAATGTTCTGTCTATATTGGTAGTACCTTAATATGGTATGTCTTATCCAGACATAGATTGAATCTGGTTTATCTTGTTGCTTTTAAAATATTCTTATGCATGATCATCATTACCATCAAATATTCCTACGATATCCTTGTGACTATGTTAGTCTTAATTTTGTCTTTGTTTTTTTCTTTAAAATATCAACTTCAAAAAACCTGACTGGGTTCATCTCTTCCATTATATTGTTGCACATGGGGGTTACCACACTTTATTTGGAACAGTTCTTACTACATTGCTGAGAATAACAGATAAGGCTAATGCAGTGTCAAAATGTGTATGGTGTCTGTATTTGATGAACTGTTTAACAAGGACACTGCTTGTTCACTTTGAAGAACTTTTTAAAAAGAAGAACTGAATCTTCCTAAACACTTGTAGAGGGCCTGGTCTGGACTGTGTTATGCAGGTGAGAGCACTAGGCACATTCCATGAAATGGAAACACATCTTGCAAGAGCAAGTTTTTAATCATGCTATGTTCTGTGTAATACAGCAAGCACTTGTGTTACTAAATTAATTCAATTTAGCATAAATTCAAACTTCTGACCAGTGACCTGCATGCTGTGGGAGGGATTAGACCTGCAGCATAGGCATAACTAGCAGGTCTGTCACAAGGACATAGTCCCCAAGCACAGGAGCGCTCAAGAGTGCGAGTCCCCAGGTACAACTGTCTGGGATCAGATGAGTGAGATTTCTGTTTATTCTAGGTAGTACAGTGGTGGAGGTAGTATTACAAAAGATGTCTAAAACTGAAGAATTTGTTTTAAACTTGAAAAGTAATCAAGAAAGGTCATGAAGCAAAATGGGTGTGCAGTCTTCGTTCTCATCTTACTGTCTTTTTTGCTCTGTGACTAAGTGTTCCAAGAGCCATCTTTGTTGTTTCCATTTTTTATCAATTAGAAAAAAAATTGTCCCTAAGGAAATGATTTTGAACTGAAGTATAATTTGTTTTTACTTACTGTATTTCTGCTGAGTTATGATTAATACAGAATTAGTGATTGTATTTCTTATTTATTAATGTGATTTACATGTTTCCAATTTAACTATAGCAGAAGTGGTAACAAAAGGTATGTTATATTGCAATTATAAAATGAATTGCTTATGGAATACTTCTCTCTTCAAATCTATATTAAAAAATCTATATTTGCGTATTGAACTCTTGATGATAGTTTAATTACAAAAATCTGTGAAGCTAATTGTATGCTGCATTTGAACCAACAAACATTAAAATCTTATAAGTGCGGTTATAATCACTTAGGATTGAAACTAAAAAATTAATGACAAATCTTTGCAAATAATTTCCACAAATTTATTAAACGTTTTTCACCTAGCGGTAAAAGTATTTATTATTCATGAAAATTAAATGTTTCAATGAAGTATTAATGTATATCTGCATATCACGAGTAAAGTATCCTGTTGTCCCATATCACAGAATCACAGAATCACAGAATCACAGAATGTTAGGGATTGGAAGGGACCTTGAAAGATCATCTAGTCCAATCCCCCTGCCGGAGCAGGAACACCTAAATCAGATCGCACAGGAACGCATCCAGGCGGGTTTTGAATGTCTCCAGAGAAGGAGACTCCACAACCTCTCTGGGCAGCCTGTTCCAGTGCTCTGTCACCCTCACTGTAAAGAAATTTTTTCTCATGTTCAAGTGGAACCTCCTGTGTTCCAGCTTGAACCCATTGCCCCTTGTCCTATCACTGGATGTCACAGAGAAGAGCCTGGCTCCATCCTCCTGACACTCACCCTTCACATATTTATAAACATTAATTAGGTCACCCCTCAGTCTCCTCTTTTCCAAGCTAAAGAGACCCAGCTCCCTCAGCCTTTCCTCATAAGGGAGGTGCTCCATTCCCTTCATCATCTTTGTGGCTCTGCGCTGGACTCTCTCCAGCAGTTCCCTGTCCTTCTTGAACTGAGGGGCCCAGAACTGGACACAATATTCCAGATGCGGTCTCACCAGGGCAGAGTAGAGGGGGAGGAGAACCTCTCTTGACCTACTGACCACCCCCCTTCTGATACACCCCAGGATGCCATTGGCCTTCTTGGCCACGAGGGCACAGTGCTGGCTCATGGTCATCCTGCTGTCCACCAGGACCCCCAGGTCCCTCTCCCCTACACTACTCTCCAACAGTTCCGTACCCAACTTATACTGGAACCTGGTGTTATTCTTGCCCAGATGCAAGACTCTACACTTGCTCTTGTTAAATTGCATTAAATTTTTCCCCGCCCAAATCTCCAGCCTGTCTAGGTCTCGCTGGATGGAAGCACAGCCATCTGGCGTGTCAGCCACTCCTCCCAGTTTCGTATCATCAGCAAACTTGCTGAGGATGCACTCTACTCCCTCATCCAAGTCGTTGATGAATATATTAAACAGCACAGGTCCCAATACCGAACCCTGGGGGACTCCACTAGATACAGGCCTCCAACTAGACTCCATCCCATTCACTACAACTCTCTGGCTTCTTTTCTCCAGCCAGTTAACAATCCATCTAACCACCCGATCATCCAGATCGCACTTCCTCAGCTTATCCGCAAGGATACTGTGGGAGACTAATATCACTAATATAGTTGCCAAAATGGTAACTTGTTTTTTCCTTTTGTTTTTCCTCTCCAAACACACAGAATGATGTAATTGTTTGGAATACAAGTGGGCAAACCTCTCACAATGAGGTAAGATGCTATTGTCATTTGTTTGTCTCTTACATGTTTTATATGAATGGTTCATATGCTAAATGAAATGTGTAATTTAATATCACAGAAAATATGAGTGAGCTTATCAGTAATGGCTATGTAGTTTATTTGGTTTGTGGTTTGTTCTTGTTGTTTTAAGGATTTATTAGGGTATAAAAGGATACTTTATGATAAGCTTGTTTCTGAGTTATGTAGTTTAGTATGAAACATTTTACTTTTTTCACATTTTGTTTGTTCTGACACATCTTGTCTTGACTTTTCCTTGTTTCACAAGAGTTTCTGTTAATTTCAGTGAAATTTCTTCTTGCACAGTTGTCGTGTCATTGATGAGTTTTCAGAGAGGAGTCCGATTTTATTGATCCTATTGCTTTCACAGTGCAGATCTCAGAAGAAGGTCAAAAAGGGAACCCGTAGGGAGCTCCTTATGGAGAGATTTTCCCTTCCTATTTCATGTGCAGAAACAGGGCTTTTCCCTCTGCATTGCACAGTATATGAGCATCTTGCGAATTCATGAGCACACAACCACCTTCCACCAGTCTTGGTGAAGGGCCTCCTATAGTTCCTGGTTCCCTGAGAAATCACTTTTGAAATAGGATTCCCATTATGGAATTTGGTTGTAGGAGTCCTTCCATGTTACCATTAATGGTATGATGATTGTATCTCACATTCTCCTGTATGCTACTACTCCGTTTTCCCTGTTGCAACTCTTAGCCTAGTTCAGGGTAAAGGGCACTCCTGCTCTGAGGTGTATGCTTAACTACTACTTTCTGCTTTTTAAGCAGAAATTCAGTGTTGCATGCAAAATACCATGCAGAATATTCTGTGAAAGGAACAAACATATCTAAGGAAAAAAAGTCTTTACTTTTTCTAAGTGTACTATTCCACAAAAATGTACATTTGATGGAAACAGGTGATTACATGGGAGAAAACTGAGAAATAATTGACCTTATTTATAGCTGGGGGAAATAACCTGCAGTCTTTGGCCAGAAACTCATCTTTTCTATCAAAGGAAAAGGGCAGAATAGAAAAGGGAGATTAACATAGGTTTGAGGCTTTGTTGTGATCAGATTATGGTGGATTAGTTTTGGTGTGCAGTATTGTTAACTTTTGCATTTTGTACAGTCAGTTGTGCTGGGTTATTCTGGATGTTACTCTTACTTAGATTTATGTTCTTGAATTACACAGAACAAGGATAAAAGTCCGACAATGTCTCCTACTACAAATGCCACAATCCCCTTTGGCCTGAAGCCACGATCAGGTAATGTGGGAAAGAAAATTAACCAATTTNGCACATTATTTATGGATCAGTTTTCATCCCTTACTAATAAGTTAGATGATCTGTAAAATTCATGTATGTTTAAAAAAGATGTGTGTATGTATATACACTTATTTTATAAATGTATGCATATATGTCATTGTGCTGACAAACTAATTGAAATATGATTTTTGCTTAATTGATATGTAGTGATACAGTTTAGATTTTGTAGTATAATATATGTAGATAATTAGGCTTGTTTGGAAAACACATGCATTGCTCTGAAAATTGATTGTTGCAATGAGACTTACAGTAGCTATGCTTGTGTAAGGATCAAGCATTATAGGAAGATTAGATGTTGATTTCGGCAAGTAGCTGAGTTTAATGAATTTGCAATGCACTGAATCTGCATAACCATCAATCTTTTAACAAGCAGTAGTTTATTTATTAAACAAAAAAATACACCATCCCTCCCCATCAAAACTATTAATGTATTTGAGGGCTTGGATAGCAGCTTCTTTTAAAAACAGGATTAGCTACAGGATTAAACTCAGTTTTTATCTTCTCTGTGCTGAGGTAGTCAGTATTGTGAAGTCATCTCACATCATCTCTAAAGAATAACCGTAGGTTTTTCAGTATGTTTCAGTGTCCTAAGACTAATTCTAGTTTCTCGCATTCACCACAAATGCTTTTATTCAAATGCTGGTAAACCACTACAAGCTTGTATTTTCCATAACAAAGTATCTTGGCAATAATGGCAGCAGTTTCACATTTGAATGTTTAAGAAATTGTACCCACAGATTCGGGTTTTGGTTTTTTTTAGAAAAAGTTTTCAGAAGTGAAGAAAATGGTATAGAACCAACCTTGTTTCATTAAGATATTTTAAATTTCTCATGTAGTTATGATATACAGTTTGACAGATCAGTTGCGTTTCTTATTTTGTTGGCCTATTAAACCCTGTCTTTCTTCTTGTATGTTCCTGATGCTTTAGAGATGTTGTTATTCCTCTATATATTTGAAGTATAGGTTAAATGATGAGCAAATGGGTCCTTTCAGGATTTGGAAAAAACAAAACTCTGAGTAATATTACACAGCCCAGTGGCAACATCGCAATAACACCAGTAGGAGAAAGGCATGTGAAGGCAAGCAAACCTAGGCCATGTTGCTGCTTTCATGCGATACAGCCTGTTTTCTGCTGAGCTGCCAGTGAATCTGTTGCTGGGGGCTGGAAGCAGCATTGTGGAGAGAAGACAAGACCATGGCTTCTTGTTCAAGTGTTCGTTTAATGTCTGCTTCTGAATCTTGGTATGTCAGTGCACCAAGATGTCCTATATGTAACGACAGTAATAGGTCAGGGCAAAAAAGCTTAGTGAATCTTTTTAAAGATTATTTCAAGGAAGACTGGATTGCAATGGTTGCAGTCTTTTTGCAACAAATCCTCCAAGTCTCATGATGAAAGACCAGATGCGCACAGTTCCTACAGTGCTTCCCATGACTATATTGCAGCTGTGTAATGATATTTTAAATTTCTCATGTCGTTATGATATACAGTTTGACAGATCTGTTCAGCTGCATTTTAGTTTGTTGGCCTGTTAAACCCTGGCTTTATTCTTGTATGTTTTAGCTGTTTAACTTCATCAGAGCTTACATCTGAATTACTTGATTCTATAGATCTTCAGAATCTGAGTGCAAGATTAAAAGAACATTAAAGTGATCTAACTAAAATGTGTACATCATGCTCTGTGGAAAAATAGTGGCAAATTTTCAAAGAAAATACCTGCAACCATACCTTTCTGAAATTTGAGAGTTTATTTTCACTGTGTTTATTTTAATCTATTTTAAATGAATGTTACTTTTTATTTGGCTTTTTTTCTCCCTTCCTCATAGTTTCATAATAATTTGTCTCTTGGAAAGCTGAAAGTAAAATGTTCTAGACTTGTGGTAAGGATTCCAGTTTTTTGAAGTTCACACACAAATGGAAGTGCTTCCGAGGGATAAAATACAGTGGCTTAAACTTCAGTGTTGGTCCATAGTGATATGTGTTCAAGACTGAAGGCCTTTTTATTATTTCATTTTAAATCCAGGCAAATCATTGTGAAAATTCATATTTGATGTTTGATATGGAATCTAGATAACGTGTTTTGAAAGGTAGTGAGTGTGTTTTGAGTTCTTGACAGATTATTTTCAAGGGTCAGATGTATACATAGAGGGTAAAAAGAGAGGATTTTTTTCATTTTTCAGAGTATTTCCTCCTGTATTTTAAATACTTTCATAGCGTATGGGCTTGTCAAATTCACATTCATATTGGAAACCTTAAAAAATTACTATTGAAAAGAACCAGTAATTACAAGTTTTCCTAGAGCCATAGTTTTGTGCTTTGAAAGAGCTTTTGCTCTCTGAAAAGGAATCACTCAAAATAGTTATTAAATTTAAACTCTTTTGTGGTTGATTCGTGAATTGATTAAAATATTCAGAGTGGTACTAATTCTCGGAACTGAGTGCTGCAAAGTTCTTGCCACAATATCATTAATATGCCAGACCTTGAAGTGTGAACATCTACTAATACATCTTGCAGGACTCACGAATATTTTTTGCTTTTGTTCTGTGGCATTTTGAAGTTACAGTGTTTCATATTTTCTGCTGAACAAGGTGACAGCAACACAGGCAAACAAACAACAGAATTGTACCTTCAGAGGCTAAGAGAAACATTGACAAAAGTCAAAATCACAAAGCAGTTTGTATTGTGAAATGAAAAGTTGTTCCCTTGCAACTGTTTACTTAACAAAATCTTACTTGTGAATCCAGTGGCTTCATTTTTGGTAACTTGTAGAGGCTTTGAAGCACAGAGGTAGTATCTGTGGACATGCTTGCCTCACTGTCTTTAAAGTTTGTGTTTCAAGTTTGTTGGAACACATAATGATCATTAGAACTTGACAGTATTTTTCCCTCTTTCTAGTGCTAGTTTTTTTAATCTCTGGATATTTACTCTTTTGTTTTCTTCCCCAACTGTGTGTCTGTGTACTTTGGAAAATAAGAATCCTAATTGCCAGTGTAACTAAAATCTTTATAATTTGCCATGAATCTGTACTCTGTTACCCAGTGTTGACTCTGCTCAGAGTTTAAGTTGTGCTGGCTCTCAGGTCCAGTTGATCTGGTGTCCCAGTAGCCAGAAGCAGTGAATTGGCTTTGGAAAAAGGCATGGCTGAAGACAGAAAGCACTTGAACAGTTGAGTGTGAAGAGAAGTTTAAGGTAAAGTTTTATATGACGCTGTCTGAATTATCATCATGTTAATACAGATTTCAGAATTGTGGGAAGGAGAAAGTCTGTGTGATTAACTTCCTTATGATTATTTATTTGCAATGATATAAAATGAGGATTTTCTGTGCCTACTGAAACTTTACCTTAGACTTTCTTCTAATATTAATTTATTTTAGCTGCTTTTTGATCTATACAGTAATTTAAAATTGATTTAGAGTTATGGTTTAGCATTTAGGCTGGAGGCAGTTCATAATCTCCAGTTTACTTTGAGGAGCATGACTTGCTTGTGTGTGGGATTCAGTAGATAAAACATGGAAATATATGTAGGAAACCAAGAAATGAGTGAGTTCATAATTTTTGTGACAGAAGCAGTAAGGAACATTGCGATCAGATACAAGAAAAGCTCATTTAGGAGTGACATCATTGTGAAGGGCAGAGAAGAAGAGATTTAAGTTCTGTGTCAGAAAATAGGAAACCAGTGGGAAGCTTTGAAAAGAGGGATGACGTGCTGAAGATAAGCAGCAAGGAGATAACTTTAGGGATATCGGCGTCCAGTTCTGAAACGCTGTAGAATGCAGGTTTGAAGAAAGCTTGGACAGATATCCTTGCCACAATCAAGACAGGAGATAGAAGTGCAGATATGGTGAGGAAGGAATAAAATGTCCACTGAAGGATTTGAGGAACAAAAACTAAGAGGTGTTGCCATGGGTAGTTGAAGGAGAGAGGCAGAATGGATGGAGAATAGCGATTATGTTGCTATACAAGTTTAGCTCCATAATGAGTTGATGGGTGGTCATGAACTGTAGGCATGACATGCTTTTACAGCCATCTGGTGAATATTCTCAAGACTCTGTTTGCAGCTTCTGTGGAAATGTGCAATTTTGCATGCTTTAGGGAGCCCATTTGGATCATTACTGAATTTGTGTTCGTTAGGAGACTGTACAGTGCAGGTTTCCCAAGGCTTGTGGTGCAAACTTAGGATAACCCTTTGGAGGTATTGTATGTCTG
>VZTO01024412.1:0-14552 GCA_013400615.1 Syrrhaptes paradoxus | reverse complement strand
AGAGGTCCAGAACTTTCCTAGGATCTTGGGCCCATTGTAGGTTTGGATGTATTGCTTAGGGAGTGAGCAAGAAAAAAAAGTAGTGCTGTATGTACTATTAAGTGAATTAAANTCCAGTTCTGAAACGCTGTAGAATGCAGGTTTGAAGAAAGCTTGGACAGATATCCTTGCCACAATCAAGACAGGAGATAGAAGTGCAGATATGGTGAGGAAGGAATAAAATGTCCACTGAAGGATTTGAGGAACAAAAACTAAGAGGTGTTGCCATGGGTAGTTGAAGGAGACAGGCAGCATGGATGGAGAATAGCGATTATGTTGCTATACAAGTTTAGCTCCATAATGAGTTGATGGGTGGTCATGAACTGTAGGCATGACATGCTTTTACAGCCATCTGGTGAATATTCTCAAGACTCTGTTGCAGCTTCTGTGGAAATGTGCAATTTTGCATGCTTTAGGGAGCCCATTTGGATCATTACTGAATTTGTGTTCGTTAGGAGACTGTACAGTGCAGGTTTCCCAAGGCTTGTGGTGCAAACTTAGGATAACNTAAAAAAAAAAAGGAAAACTGTAGCAGATGTACTTAGATGTTTCAGCATGTGTCAACGGAATGAGAATCTGAAGGATAATGTAGTTGCTACTTATCAAAATCCAGCTAGGAAGTTGTAATGTAATAATACTTTCATATGCGTGTGTAAATTTTCTTTGTCTTTGGGGGGAGGAAGCGTTCTTACTACATAGTTATGCAAAACATTAAAATTCTTATTCTCTGAACTTTTGCTGAAACATCACAGCTGATATATTTACCTTCTGATTCAGAGTCAAGGTTTTTGTCAGGCTATAATGTAAAATCTATGGGTACTTTTTCTTAAAACTTGGTTGTAAACAAGTTGCGTGAAGTGCTGTGGTTACAGTGACCTTGCTACGCTTAATAGCTTAAACTGCACATATAATGTATGATTTGCAACTACTAACATATAACTTTTCATTCTTTTTATTCTGCACCATCTTTCATTCTTTTCTCAAAAATTACACATTTTGTATTAATCACCTTTGAATTACATCTTTGTCATTACCATACAATCCTAATGCCATATATGAAATACTGTTATCCCCCTTTTGTCCCCCCTCCGGTCCGTATACCACCGTGGTTGGACTGGCTATCACTCCCCTTCAGCAGACTCATCCCTCAGTCTTCCTCCTATCTCCTTCAACACACTTACACAGGCACAAACATGGGACAACTTTAGCTACAGTATCCCATCTGAAGGAGACAGTGACAATGGTAGGTGCTCCATATATAATTTACTTAATTTTGTGTTTTCAGAAACCTGAATATATGGCAAATGCCCCTTGTGGCTAAGGATGAAAGACAGTACTCTTGAGGGAATGTTTATAACACTAAATACCTCAGATAATGCACATTAATTTACTGTAGAATATGTAGTATCAAAAGTACTCTTTTGAGTGTGTCTGTTTTCAAGTCTGGCAAAACAATTTTTCCCAGGATATTCACTCCAAGAACTATTTCCAGTATAGATTTATTTACTTGCTTTGCTTTCAAGGGTTTATAAAAGTTGTACTCAAACAGCAATTAATTTTGCTACTGTCTTTTCTTCAATTTTTTATTTATTATTTTTTGATAGATACTGTTAATAAATATATCCTGGTCCCATCTGCAGTTATTGATGTAGGTGGATAACTAACTTAGTTAGAAGAGTAATCCATGAAGAAACAAGGCTGAAACAATCAGCTAAACAAAAATAGTGATTTCGGTCCAACAGAAACTGTTAGTAAGCTGTCAAACTTCTCTGTGCATAGTGAAGGCCAGGTATGTCAGCGAACTTTGTTACTGCTGCTTTTGTTTTGTTTTTCTCCAGGGTGTAATTGTCGTAGTACATTTGAGTCATGGCACTCATATGCAAAGTTGTCCATGTTTGGGCTATCTGGGTCTTATACTGCATTGATAGTTAAATGTAAGGAGGAAGAGAGTGTAGACAATTACACTGTTTATAAGTATTTGATAGACAGATGTATTTTTTTAAATTAAGACTGTTGTTCTTCCAGTTACCCTAAATTAGAAGGGTGTTTAGCTATTAGAAGGCAGTGAAACTGTCAAAGCATCAGATTGAAACCATGACCACAAATCTTGAATGATAAATGCCAACATTCAGTTTAGAATGCCTACATTCTTAATTCAGTTCATTACTACAATACTTGCTATTGCCACAGTGTTCTTGATTATAAAACCATAAAAACCAGCATATGTAAGGAATCAGCTCTGTAATGGAAATGAGTTTGGAATGTAAGAATTGTGAAAATGGTAAGTTGAAAAACTGAATTTAGTTCATGATGGTATGAAGCTAACTTTGGAATTTCGGTGATGAATATTCTAACAGAGAAAGCTAGAGGTGCTTCTATCAGTGCAGACTTTGATCTATTTTAATCTAAATTTGTTACTGTTTTGCTCATCTAAATGACAGGAGCAGTACAGACTAGCGTGTGTTTGTGCATTTGGAGCAGAAAGATCTCTCATGTAATTCAAATCTTAAGCCAAATGCAAATATTAGTGTTTATTACCTTGGGCTGTTACAACAGAAAACTGCTTTTACAACTATATATTATTTTTTTTAATCAGGACTGTTGCCCTTCAGTTGTTATCTGGGGCTAAGTTTGTTATCTAAGGTGTATCTTCCTGTGTTAGGAAATAAAATGGATCAAAGACCGTTCTCTGGCACTGAGGTTAGTTGGCACAGCATGATTCAAATCCATACCTAAGCACTCTTACTTTTCAAAACGGGATGGCTGCATTTAAGCTGCCTTTGGGGATGTCATTTGCCTATGCTAATCTTTGAGCTATACCTAGACATTGTGTAGAAGAGAGGTGGGTTTGCACCAACTAGAACTGTACCAGGAAGGGACAACATTAACAATATCGATGTGTGTAGGCCAGTGCTGAGGATCCATGTGCTAGCCCTGTGTAGATTGCTGGTATAGGTGTAGCCTTTGATATAGAAATGCCATGCATCAACGTAGCATTCTAATACTTATCATCTTTAATGTAACTATCTGGCAACAGCTCTGTAACAGAGGAGGCTAAGTCCAGAATTTCTGGGAGGTTATAAGGCTTGGAACAGGCAGGTCTCCCAAAACCAACATCCATGCCATTGTGGAGCTTTGGTGTAGCAAATGACTGTATGATAACTTCATTGTTACTTAAATTTGGTCTGAATAAATCAATCAAAGTGAAATTGTAACTATAAGCTTTTAGCCTGACTTCATCTCTCTGCCTTAGTCCAGCCTTCTTTTTGGCTGTTATTTGAGTAGGGTTAAATCATTTTGTTGTTTGCCTGAAGGATAATGTTGTCAAATTAGGTACTTAGGACGCTAAATTATTTGATGTGCTATGAATAGTGCACGTATGTGCATCGTAACTCATAACAAAAATGAAAATTTTCACAAGGAGGTCTGTCATTGACTGTGGTATGTTGAGTACATATCATGTTATTAACTATTACCATTTAACTTGTTGAGACTTGTACAAAATACTTTAAAAAAATTACTGTAATAAGCATTACATAGTAACCTTGGTTGACCATGGATTCAAAAAGCAGAAACTTGCTCTTGGAAAGAGTAAAAAAAATAGACCTTCAGATGTGTGTGAGGTATGGGCTCCCCTTGCTGGAAAATGTGTGTAATGCAGAGGAGCAAGCAATACAGCTGCCAAAACTTCCTGTGTTAGAACATTTTTATTTCAATTCAGTGTATAACTAAAGCTTTTACAACTAGTTCTTTTGAGTGTGTGTGTGTGGTGTTTTGTTTTTTTTAATCAATTAAACTTCTTTTATTTTATTTAGAAACTTTTAATTGTAGTTTCCCACTGCCTTGAAATTAGCCTGCCTTTTTCCTGATAGTGGGATATGTGTCTCATTTGTGAATTGAATAAGTAATGTTGATACTTAACAGATCTTTGTAGTCTGAAGTCGGAAGGAAGTAGATCTTGGGACATTTACATTGTTTAGGCAAAGGCCTAAACAAAGATAGCTGTGGCCAAACTGAATCAAGTCCATAATAATAATCTGATACTTGCAAAATTGAACATAAATATGAAGTAATGCTTTTGTAGAGAATTCTTTGAAATGTTGCTGCTGCTAACAAAGCTACAGTGGCATTTAAATACCATTTAAATATAATATTGCTCTTCAAGCATGGTTTATCTAGGTATTTAATCTGTGAGAGGCAGCAAGGCTCAATTATTAGAGTTGTAAAATACAAATCTTAGAAATTGCAGCTACAGTTTTTTAAAAAAGGTGATAGGGGATTTTTATTTTGCCCCTTAAAAATTTAGGAGCCATCTCCAATGAATTGCTAGAGTTGCACATGCACAAATTTTAATTCAGTACAGTTCTGGAGTTTAATAGAAGTCCTGGGTAAGAGTTTCTGTACTGTAAAAACTTAGGAGTTGATTTTTAGGTGTTCTATTTAAAAACAGTTTTGTTAAACAAGTAGCCTTTTATTCAGTATTTACTGAAATTAGTGATTTAACAGCAGCATAGCAAATTTCAGTAGTCTGTGAAAAGTCTAAACTATGACTGTGTGAGTCAAGTAGTGGAAAGAAACAAGTCTGGTAACTGCCCATAGTTTATTCTGTCTTGATGCCTCAGATAAGTAGCCTAAGGATATGTAAGAAGTTTGTTGCCTTAAACTAATTTTTTAGTAAATAAGGAAAAAAACTGCTGCCTGTTGGCTGAACTGCCGTATGTGGTGTCTGTCTGTCCCTTTGGCTAGAGAAATAATTTAATTATTAATTTTTTTACTTAACCTACATACAGTTAGGTGAGATTCCTAGTGACTAGACTTGTATGAGATTTCAAACTGCTTCTTGTGCAGAAACTTTGTCTTGTTTATCTGAGCCCTGGATGTCAGAGTTGATCCTCAGCAGATTTGGGGGCTTCATTAAGAGTTAACTTTTGGTCAGAATGTAGATGAAATTTCCTTCTACCAAGGGTTCAATGTTTTATTTTCTTACATGTTTTCAGAACTGATTTTTAAAATTCAGCCTATAACCCAAGTCACAACCTAAATAAAATGACTGACAATGTTTTAATGGAACATCAGAATTACTGTGATTACACCGAAGTGTACCTTTCTTACAGTCAATAGTAATTCATGTTTTCTTACTCGTCTAGTAGGTGCTACTGGCAATTCATACACTTCCAATTTTCTGATGTGCCTTTTAGGAAATAAAAGACTCCTCTCTTCTATCCTGTTACTTATCAACCCAGAAATTATCCACTCTGTTTAATGGCCTTAAATTAACAAAATGGAGACTGAGCAGTAGCTGTGTGTAAAAACCAGAGTTTTCTAGGCTTTGTACTTTCCACCTCATTAATTGGTGTTTAGAGTTTAACGTTGCATTCAGGAGAGAGGTGGGAAAGTAATCATATAAAACACTTATTTCTTTTAAGCAGCGTCCTTTTCTGTAACAATCCAGTTTGTCTATAATTCAAGTGGCAAAGAGGTGACAGTTGCATTTTGAGCATACGTGTTCTTGTTCTTCCCATTCAGAAAAAAAGGAAGCACAGAGGTGTATCTATGGAGAGATTTCATGTAATTATTTCAAGGAACTATATGTGGGCAAAGTGATACAGTCGACAGGATTAGTGGGAGGGAGTTTTGTGAAGAGTTTGTTCAATGCTACATTTGCGATACAATTTTTTAATGTAGGCAAACTTACTGAATGGCTAAATCTCCCTACATTGGTGGGTGGGGTTTTTTTAGTATAACCTTGTCTAGTAAGCACTTCATCCTGAGTAGGAAGATGCTTGTCACAGCTTGTTATGCAATTCAGTATCTTGCAGGAGAGGGTTCTAATTAGAAGAATAAGAGGTGTTTCCTGCCATGCTAGTTAAGAAAAAAAAGTTTTGTAACGATCAGAATCTGTAAGGGACAGTGCCAGTGCTTAATCATCTGGCAAAACTTGCTTGCTGAGATGAGGATTTTGTTGAAAAATTATCTACTCCATTAATGGTGTAGGATGCTGTTCAGAGCAATATCAAAAAAAAGGAGATTTGTGAATGTAGTCCAAGATGAGATTTTTCTGTCCTTCTGGGGACAAAAATTTTGTAACAGTTTTCACTGGAGGCACTTGCTTCATTTAGAAAATAATAAATCAAGGCGTTTGTTTTTAAACTAAAATCTTGTCTTTTTTTTAAATCATAGTGTTCTTAAGACCACAGAGACATTTGGAATCAGTAGACCCACAATTTACAATTCGAAGGAAAATGGAGCAGATGAGAGAGGAGAGAGAGCTTGTGGAACAGCTGCGTGAGGTATGTGAGTGTTGGTAGAATTAATTTGTGCTAATAGAGTGTATTTTTTAATTTTTCTTTGGGAAAGTTGTCTAAGTAGGAGGAATATTAAAAAGGTTAAATGTGACAATATTACTTCTGCAAATCACATTGATGAGACTATTCCTGAAGTCCTTTATCACGGTCATATGTCTATACTTCAGGAAAGGTTTTGTAAAAATGGGAAATAATCATGGGAGTTACCTGAATGACATACGGTTAAACAGTATTCCTTGCACTAGTGGAATTAACGATTTATTTAATTTCATCAGAAGCAATGAAGTGATTACGTAAGAGGGAGGTCCAGAAACTACTTTCTAACAGCTGGAGAAGTCTTCAGTCTAGCAAGTAAAAGGCATAATGAAATCTATTAGTTAAAGCTGAAGTTAGACATTTTTTATAAAGTAGATATCTAATGCTTGAAACAGCTTTCTTAGAAGTGAAATGAATATTTCATCACTTGAAGATCTGAATATACAAGCTGGTTTCCCGATATATTGTGTTGAATGTAGAAGCTAGAGCCTGATGCAAAAGTTGCTGTATGTGGTTGTGTAGGGTTACAGAGCTAATACCTAGGTAGCACTGTTTGTATGAAGAAGGAAAAAAAAAAAAAGCTGGGAACCTTTGCAACAAAGTGTGTTGTGAGCCTGAACCTCTCAAGGTTTCCAATTAATTAATGTTACCAACACAAGAGATGGTATCACTGCACTCCTAAAAGCACTGCAAATCCTGAAAGTGTGTTAGGTGACTTTGATATCAACCAAATCACAAGATTAATTGTTCTTATGTCATTACCTTCATGGAATGACTAATTCCAAATTTATTCATTTATTCTAAATAACGTGCCCTGTATTATTTAATTTTAAAGCAAGAGGATTCACTTTTTCCTCCTTACCAAATAATCTTTAAAATGCAGGTTATTTAATGTAGAACTGTGAAGGCTAGCAGCATAGATTGAGGTTTTATATATATATGTGTGTGTATATATATGTATATGAAAAAATATATATAGCAGCATAGATTGAGGTAAATTGATAGAGAGCAAAGACATTAAGAAGGTTCAAATAAGAAAAAAAAATCTATTTTAAGAAAAAGGAAGTAATTATCTCTGAGAGTTAATCTGAGAGTTATCTCTAAGTATAGCGTTGGAATGTTTTCCAGATTGGAGCACAATTTAGGAAACTCATCATGTGTAACAATCTTATTGTAGGGGTTTTTTTCTGGAAAATTTGAAATATTTTCAAAGTATTTTATTTTGCAATATCAAATTTTTTTCAGTGGGACTTCAGTTTTACTTAAAAACTATCCAAAAATTCTCTTTTAAAGATGAATGTTTTGCCTTGCCTTATCTGTCTCTCTGATGACTCTAATGCTTCCAAAGTAATTTTTAGGCTATTGGGGAAAAGATTGACTTAACTCTCTGCTTGTATGGTGATTAACACAATGCAGTTCTGATTCAAAGTGCTGATGATGAAGAAAATTTGAGATGGTTAAGTAGAAGATTTGGAGGAATGGTGAAATGAATCTAGTGCAATCACATGGCTAATTGTGTGCATTTGTATTTTTACATGTATCTGTAAAAAATAAATGTATATTATGAAGGCAGCATTTGAAGTGTTGAGTTCTTTTAAAGGAGTTTATGTAATTTAGTGACCAACATAAGGAAAGGGAGCTTGGCTTTTAGTTTTTGAAAACTGGCTATGTGTTTACAGCATAGATGAGAATTGTAGAATCATAGAACTGTTTAGGTTGGAAGGGACCTTAAAGATCATCTAGTTCCAACCCGCCTGCCATGGGCAGGGACACCCTCCACTAGACCAGGTCAAAGCCTCACCCAGCCTGGCCTTGAACACCTTCAGGGATGGGGCATCCACAACTTCCTTGGGCAGCCCGTTTCAGTGTCTCACTACCATTGCAGTAAAGAATTTTGTCCTAATATTTAATCTAAATCTGCCTTCTTTTAGCTTAAAACCATTACCCCTCATCCTATCATTATGCTCTCTATCTGATAAAGAATGCCTCCCCATCTCTCCTGTAGGCCCCCTTCAGGTACTGGTAGACCTCGGAGCCTTCTCCAGGCTAAACAACAAATCCATTTCTATATTAAAATGTGCATATGTTCTTCATTTGCAGAACATTGAAACAAGACTGAAGATTTGTTTGCCTGAAGACTTGGGATCTGCTCTGATGGATGGTGTAGTTCTCTGCCATTTAGTAAATCACGTTCGTCCTCGGTCTGTAGGAAGTATTCATGTACCTTCACCAGCAGTAGTAAGTTGAATGTTTCTTGTTGCATTGAGGTGGGGAGAAGAATGTTTTAAAAATTTCTGTTTTATTGACAAAGAATATGTGGTTACGTGAAAGAGGTTGCTGTTCAATTAATGTTCTTTGATGTTAGGGGTAACATGTACATTATTACAAATTCACCCCTTCAGGTACTGGTAGACCTCGGTACACACACACACATATATATATATATGTATGCACACACACACATCTATAAGTCAATACAATTATCCTGCCACTCTCTGATCTAGCAACAGACCGGATTTGTTCATAATGGCCTTTTTGTTCAGTACAGTGTGAAATTCTGTGACTAGAAGATCTTATTCTAGGAGACTCTGTTTAAAAAAAAAAAATTATCCCCTTGTTTGTGGATTGAAAAAAATACGAGATTAACTTTTTCAATGTCTGACTTAGCAAATGTCGTGTTACTAAAGCACTTACAGCACTTATCAGCATATTTTTCCTGTTGGGTTAAATGTAGAAATTATTCCTTGTACCTGCAGACAGAACAAAATAGAAACGTGTGCTGTACTAATTTAATATTGGCTTGACAAACCTAAGGACCTGAAGATTTCCTGACAGAAAATTGATGTAATCTGTGTGTGTGCATTTCTTGAAACTTAATTTTCGTAGTATTTTCTCTGTTTATTGATGTCTTTTTCTTGCACAGATCATTATTCCAGATTTCTGATACTACTCTGGCTCTGAAGAGGTTTTGTATGGTTTTAGACCATCAGCTCCCCTCCTCCCCCCCCCCCCCTTTTTTTTTTTTTTTTGCCAAGTATGTGAACTTGAACTTCTGGTGCAAAAACTTAAGTTTTATTGTTGTTTTTTTTAAGATAAAAATCTTGTGGTGTTTTCTATAACAAAAAGCATATATTTTAAATTCATTTTCATTTTATTTCAACTTTATAGTATGTTCTCTTGCTTGAAACAGCCTTCAGATTACTTTAGCCTACAAAATTTGTTCTTTAAAGTCCCTGCTGCTATAGTGAATTCATGGTTGAAGTGGAATTACCATTGTTTCACATCTTGCATTGAAAAAGTAAAATAGTGAGTTGATTTTTGGTTTTTTAGTAACATGGTATTTCTGTAAGTATTTGAAATTCTCAGTAATAGGAATTTTTTTTCTTCAGAGACATTAAAATTATGTATCATTACTATACATTTGCGAGTATGTAAAAAACTTTCTGGGCTGCATGTGCACGCTGCCAGCTCATGTTCAGCTTCTCATCCACCAATACCCCCAGGTCCTTCTCCTCAGAGCTGCTCTCTATCCATTCTCCGCCCAGCCTGTATTTGTGCTTGGGATTGCCTCAACCCACGTGCAGGACCTTGCACTTGGCCTTGTTAAATTTCATGAGGTNGTCATGTGGGACTGTGTCAAAGGCTTTGCACAAGTCCAGGTAGATGATGTCAGTTGCCCTTCCTCTATCCACCAGCACTGTGGCCCTGTCGTAGAAGGCCACCAAATTCGTCAGGCACGATTTTCCCTTGGTAAAGCTGTGTTGGTTGTCACCAATCACCTGCTTGTTTTCCATGTGCCTTAACGTAGGTTCCAGGAGGATTTGCTCCATGATTTTGCCAGGCACAGAGGTGAGACTGACCGGCCTGTAGTTTCCCGGGTCTTCCTTATTTCCTTTCTTAAAAATGGGGCTTATATTTGTTTTCAGGAGAAATACAGAAATGGTGCAACAGTACATGAGTAATGCATGAGGTGATTTGACTGAATGAATGTTTTTGACTTCTTTTGCCATAAACTATTTTTTATTGTTTTTACAGCCTAAACTTAGCATGGCGAAGTGCAGGAGAAATGTGGAGAACTTTTTGGATGCATGTAGAAAACTGGGGATACCAGAGGTAATTTAATTAAGTCTGTCATTTTAGCTGATCAAAAATGCAAATCACATTAATTACTTTAAAGCTGAAGGATAACTTTGTGAACTACAGTTTTTCAGCAATAAAGACACATAATTTAAAAAATTGATCTAAATAATGTGATTTAATACTACTTTAGTGTATTTAAGTGGCTCATGTCATAGCACTTAAATTGCAACTTTCGTCTTAAGTTAGTAATTCATTATTATCCCCAATACCACCTTTGCTGTGTAAAATAAATAAGGAATATGGTAATTTGGTAATATCTAATTAGACAAAAGTTCACTAATTATTTTCGTTATACAACATAACTGCATTTTTACCTAGTGCCTTTAGAATATGGACTTCATTTATTTTAATTAGTGATTTTTCTTTTTTTGCACTGTTAAGTACTCTGTTGTATGCATTGTAAAAGTGACTAATAACACACTCATCTCTTGTACTGAAACGTTTCTGCAGTGATGTGAAGAAAACCATTGTGTGTTAAGTATGGAAAGTACGTATGAGTAAGTTTATATAATGTAGATATAAGTGTTCCAGTTGGAAATAAGGAAATTAATTTGGAATTAATAATAATAAGGAATTAAGTTTGAAATAAGGAAATTGCAGTGCTTGATGTTTTCTGCTTTTCATTTATGAATGGCAGCATTCATCATGTAACTTATTCTCGTATTACTAAGGAAAAACATCTTTATAACTAATGCAATGACTTCTGGAGTTGCATTGGGAGTATTTCAGACTGCTTATGGTCTAGAAATGCCTACTGAGAAGAAGTTAATTTCAAAAACATGACCCTCAAAAGAAGGTAAAAGTGTTATGCAAGGTCTTTTTAATTTGAAAACAAGAAAATTGCATGATGTATTTTCACTGTTGCCTGTGTATGACAGTATATTGAAGACCAAGTTCTGTTTAGTCTGTGTTTCAAGAATGCTGAAACAAAAGGATATTTTGTGTGTATCTCCCCCCACGATCCCATTGGGGAGCAGATGGTAATGCAAAGATTTCACATTGGGAAAGAATTCCAGTTTGAATTATTTTTATTTTATCTATATTTTAGTACTTGATTTGGAGGACAGCAAAAGTAACAAAAATTTTGCTATTTGTAGGAATGTTGAGGGGGAGACTTTATCTTACAGCTCCAATGAATGGTTCATCATAAATTTAATTTGAGAACTCAGTGTAATGGGCTTAGTCTCTAAGTTGTAATAGTTGATTTAGTTATTGTAATTATGTTATTTATTATACTAGAATTATTTCATATTAAAGGTAAAATTTCACTTCAAAGAAGATAAAAATCTCAGTGCTGTGAGCTTGTAGACATGGAGTTTGTTAAGCTGACACAAAATTCATTGTTTTCTGAAGCATCATAAATTATTCAGTGAATTAGAATACAAGTCAGGTTTTTCTGGATATAGCCTGTTGGGAAAGAGAAGGCCAAGAGCTTTATTCATTGTTGTCAAGAGATCTTTTAAAAAGGGAGATAGAACAGAAATATTTACAAAGAACCTTGCAGTGCTGTATTACAGATGGGTAAGCTAAGCCTTTACTCTTCATTTTTTTTATTTTGGATTTCTATAAGTAAGTGTTCTGGAAAAATATCTGTTTGTTTTCTGTGAACAGACATTTTTATATACTTATTACCCCTCTTCTTTAATGCTTCCATTGCAATTAGGGTAGAATTTTTAAGGATTTTTTAATCTTACTGAAGTATATTTGTTGCGGAGTTGCACAGAGCTGTAAGCACAAGGCCAGATCTTACCAATCTGATTTATAAATTGACCATCCTTATGAATCTAAATAAGCATTAACCTTTCTTGACAGGAAAAACTCATTCATTTAAACATTAAATGAATTGCTTGCAATTATAAATTTCCAATAGGTTTTTTAAGTACTCTGATGATATACTTTTTGATTAGCTGTTGGTAATTTGCAAATGCACGTTTGCTATGTGTTGTGAAAATCCATCGTGTTGCGGAACTAGCTGATACATGAGAGAACTTTACTGTGTGTTGGAGGGACATGTGTGAGGAATACAAAGTTTTATGATAGCAAATATGACAGTCAGCTGTGTCAAAGTTTTTAAAGAACTAGAGATGGTGTATTTAAGGCTGCCTTGGGTTGATAAGTTGCACGTTGCCTAACTATCTCTGGACAAACCAGTACTGCAGTGAATTACTTCGTTTTTTTTTTTTTTTTTCTTAGATCAAGCATCTTATGGGAAAGTGATAGGCTCCACTTGTGGAACCTAATACCCATAGGTATTAGGCTTTTCTTTGATACTTACCTCCATGTTTAGTTTCTGAGAATTAACTTGAAATTCTGCTGCATAGGTTTTCTTTAAGGATTTTAAATTGTGATAGTTTCGGTTGGTTTGTTTTCAGTTATTTATGGTATCGAATAGAGGACATGCTATTTCTTGAACTCCACAGGTTTAGAGTAATATCCTGTCAAATCACGTAAAATGAAAACAAGAAAATAGCTAAGTAATTACTACATTGTGCTGATGTGCATGGTTTCCAACTTCTGTGGCCTTCATCATTCAGTTCTTGGGTCAAAATTGCTTTCCCCAGAATGATCCTGGGAAATTTCATCCAAGTGTAGAAAAATGCAATTGGCATCCATATCCAAATGTGTTCTAATAAGTATCAGTAGTTGTCATCTTGACCAAAGAATCACAAATACAAAAATCAAGAACATGAGCATCTCTTAAAAAGACCTGGTATACAGATGATTCTGAAAACTATTACCTGCCAGATGAGAATTTTAGTACAAGTGACATGTTGAAATCACTTTCTCTTAATGGCCATATGCACTCCTGATCATACGCAGAAGGGATATGCTGGTTCTTATGCAAAAGGGATGTTTTAAGCTTATGGTTCTGACTCTTTAATAAGAAACTAAATAGCAAGGCTCCTACTGCACCACACCACTAGGCTATCAAAGGTGTGCGAACTGTAGAACAATCCTGTAGAGCCTCATCAGAGATCTTTGTAAGTGATAAAAAACGAAACAATTTTTGTTTCATGTGAGAAGGGGATGTTGGCAGGTAAGCATCTGAAAGCCTGAAGATTCAGAAAATGTCTGCCATGCCCATCAGGAGGTATATGACAGAAAAGACACAAACTTTGTCACTTAGAAAAACACAAAAGACTTTATTTTACACTGTTAACTAAAAACTGTCAAATTGCCTTGTCTCCTCTGTAATAGAGATAGATGACAAACACTCCTACTTTTTGGCTGATATAGATGAAATAAGGAAGTGGCAGTAGTTGTGTGGCAAGTAGGGGGTGCCCGTGCCACAGCATTTTTCAGAATGACATGCAGCACTTGGGTGGTGCCATTTACTGAAGTAGGTAGTTAATGTCATATGAAGCTGCTGCTGACACCACCTATAATGCTTACGCAGTCCACCTATCTTGCACCCACCCTCTGACACTTTCTGGGTTTAAAAAATAAAGCTTTTAAAAAATTTAATTCTCTTTGCATGCAAGTGTGGCCTCGGAATTTTCAAATGTACCAGTTCTAATGGAATTTTAGTGACATCTCATCCCAGAGGTATTAAAAATGATCAGGAGAGTCTGAATTATTATCACATGAGTATGTATGTGAAGTTATGGAAGTATTTTGGTTTCAACTGCTCTTTCATAAAACCAATAACAATATATGTAAATAAAGACAAATATTCATATTAATTTCATCAACTTGTCAGTTGCCACATTAGAATCAGTATTCATACCACTTGCAAAGAAGTAGACTTTTCCATTTTAACCTGCAAAGACTTTCCCCACATACGCAGACACACTTAATTGTCAATCTTCATATACCTTGAAAAAAAGGTAGATTTAAGTTATCACAATTAATACTAGAATGGTAATTTCTGTTGATAAAAGGTAGTGATAAAATGAAATCTTTCACAGACAGTTGTTACAGCAGCTTTATCCAGCTTTTGTGTTCCAGCATGTCAGCAGTGATGCAGCACGATTTAGTGGGACGAGTTATTTCTTGGGTGGGAATGACAGACTTCTGCCATATCACTCAAGT